>CM049815.1:19039576-19344360 GCA_027422405.1 Ptychobarbus kaznakovi
TATTTTATTATAGCCAGAACGATAAACAAACACAGAACGGAAGTTAACTTAGGGCCTGACGCGTAACCGTGGCAACGCGCGTGAGTCCGATGAAACCGTCTATAGAACATATATTTTATGTTATATATAAATATTGTGCCTAAATCCCCTTTCTTTTGCAAATAGTTTTGCTATAATTGGAATATAATTTAAAGAAATATATTGATCTGTTTTTGTCACGAATAACTTTTTGAGCAGTTTTTCTTCCCCTGAATTGGGAATATACGTTGGAAATGCTTTAAAAGTGACAAATGTCATAAATAGATGTTGTGAATTGTATCTCTGTCCAATAAAAAACTTTTTTTTTTTAAATCACAGGTCAAGAGCCCAACTAAAGCAAACACTAAAGCAAATGACTGGTATTATGTTTGTTTTCTTCTAAAAGAGACGAAAAGTAATCAGATCTAGCCGTTTTTAAGTATTTTCTGTAGGACAGGGTAATTTCCTGCCAAGCAATACGAAATACCTCTAGTTTTGCTTTCCTCCAGCTGCGCTCCATTTTCCGGGCTGCTCTTTTTAGGGCGCGAATGTGCTCATTATACAATGGTGTTGGACATCAGGCATTCTGGCTCCCGGTAAATAATGGACTATGGTGGCTGGTGTCTTTATTTTCAAGTTCTGTGCAATAGAATCGCCAATAACTAGAGCACTTTCATCAGGTTTCTCAGTGGGTGCCTCACTGAGTGGGGAGAACCTGTTTGATGTTCTGATCAGAACGGAAGAGCAGTGTTTTGACCCGCGACTAGGCCCACAGTACCCCAGGTGTCCTGCTGCACGGGCTCTACCGGAACCGAACAATGTACAGGACTCCCTGAGCTGGTCCCATTCAAAGCCTTGTCTACAGCCCCCAGATTCTTACTATCCTCAACTAAAGTTTTGTTGCGTGTCTCTAGTTCCTGTCAGCCTAACTATTTCTCTGCATTTATCACATGTGAATCCCTCGCTGCTGACAGAGACAGATAAACTGTACATGTGGCAGACAATGCATACAACAATAGCAGGAGAAGAAGCCATTACTCACCATGAGTGATGAACGATACCGACTTAACTTGCCTCTTACCACTGTTGTTTGATGAACTTATGAAAAAATGGAGCGAGAAAAAAAACACATGAATCTCACAAACGTGGTGAATGTTAACGAGGAGGCGGAGCCACAAAATATGAATTTTTGGCGACCTGTGGGCAACAGCTGGCCCCCACTGCAGGCACAGTAATTCCTGTGCCTGCCAGCAGGGGGAGTCCTATATTACCTTCTGGTTAGAGCTGAGGTGAGCCAAGAGGAAATGCCAGCATGCAAACACACTCTAAAATCTGGTTCACCACAACGCTCTGGTTCTCACCAACAAACTGCTTGAAAGACAACCATTTGGACCTCCAGAAACCTGCTGGCGGGAGCGCCATGCAGGTGTCCCTCCACGAAAGGGTCCCCACGGCCACGAGTTCTGACTGCCTGTAGATGCCCGAAGGCGGAGCAGCGGTGCCTCGGTTTTAGAGGATCTCCTCTGGGCCCAGTGCCAGGTCTTTGGGACTGGTTGTGAGGAGCTGAGTTGATGGTTAAACGTTTGTAACAGATATGCAGACTTTTTTGCATAAAACACAACACTGCAAACAAATTGACTTTTGCATACAACGCAACATCCCACACAAAATATTGTTATTCCTGAATTTTAAAAGGAATTTTCCTGTGCTATTTTACTGTGTTTTGTAAATTATTGTGAGAAGTATTTTCTCTTAAAAAAGGAAAATAATGGTATCATGGTTTTAGCTAAACAAGTGTGTGTATGTAACTAAAGTTTATTGTCACAATAAAACCTTTAAAATAGAAAAAGTTGTGTAATTGTGTAATATTATTTTTTTGCAGTTCAGTAATAGCTGAATGACAGTCAATACACCAAAGAGAGACACCTTAATGATGTTCATTCAAGTGACTTCAAAGCAGAGTGTTAACTCATCTGCTTCCTCAAGATTTTAATTCAGCAATGTGCAAATGCTCAAAATATTGTTGTGAAGCAATATTGAAATTGCTTAAAAGCAAACAGTTTTGAATTATCAAAAGGGTCAAGAGCCTGACTTGGGATTTGACTTGAGACTTGCTTGTGACTTGAAAAGGAATGACTTGGTTCCTCCTCTGGTAAAATCAGCTGCTGAGTTCATGGGTGAAATAATATATGTCAGGACTTTTCCTATTGACCCCTGGACTTTGGACATCTGTCTGTAATATATCTGCTTGTTTTACACTTTTTGGCCACAAGGTGGTATTGTGAGCAAATTAAGCCTCCACAAATTAACATTTTTTTTAACCACTAGGCTGAAAATCTGAAGAACTTCATGAGGCTTCATCTGGCCATAACTGCCTAGAACTAGGACTTCTATATCCAAGCCCGGGATATGTTTGGCTTTAGGAATATTAAGGAGGCCCCTGTCAAGAGCTTGCTTGTAGTCTGACTCAGAAAAAACTCTGTCATCTGATGCTCTGCCCTGTGCTCCTACACTTACATACCGAAACTGGTACTTGGCATCAACAACTACCATTATCAAGACAGAGAATCGTCCTTTGTAATTGTGGAAGGTGCTTCCACTATGTGCTGGTGGCTGAATGTTTATATGTTTACCCATCAATTTTGCCAATACAGTGGGGAAAATACCACTTTTGATGGAAGTCTTCTGCTATTTCCAGCCATTGCTCTTGTGTACTGGGCGTCTGAAATAACAGGGAAAACATTATTCATTAACAGCTTCCAGACCAATGCCTCACCAAAATTAATGAGTGAAAGATAAATTGAAATTACTTGTTCATAAAAAAAAACCCACATGTACATGCTCACTGAATACAACAGTTCAATTCATGCCAAATAAATTATAATGACAATCAGCATTTCATGGTCAATACATCAGAGCTCCCACTTATATGATATTGTTTAACCTGTTAGCCAGCACCCCCCATTTTGGGATTTTTGGACTCACAGTTGAAAAAAACATCCCAATCTTAAAATTATAACATTTCCTGACTTCTGTGTGCTATACACACAATTTTGGTGTCTTTGCAAAGAAGAACTTATGGGATTTACTATCCATCATCCAGAGTTGATAATGCTCAACAATATAAAATGTTAAAGAGACTGAACTGCCTTGAAAAAAGTGTTCCACACTGAATAAAAAAATAATAATAATTGCATTTCATATAAAAATACATGAAATACGTCCTGGAACAATCCAGAAAAGTAATGGGTTGAAAGTCACATGTCATGAGTTTATATTTCAAATCTGAAGAAGATACCATGACAAATTTGATTTTCCTGAGACTATATATAGACCCCCCCCCACACACACACGTTTGAGGAAAAATATTTGTTTAGTAAATATATTAAAGAGAATATAATAAGAGTTCTACAAACTATTTTAGTCATTATGCATACCACTGTATGTTTTTCAGTCATACAATTAGTATAGATAGAATATTATACATCACATAAGTGATTTATTTGCCCACAAAAAATACAATAAGAATAATTTGAGTAATAAAAAGAAATAAAGAAAAAATAGCTTAGTATATAGGCTAGTACATACTCACGTACATACTCTGATTGCCAGAGATACACTGATATGGCCAAGCATTCACACTGGTTGATGCTAATAATGACACACTGATGTGCGGGGTAATTCAGATTCGAATCATACAGATATGGGCCATATAGTCCATAATGTCCCATCGGCATTCATAGTGATAGCCCTATTCAGTCAGAGTAATCACAGATGATATCAGCCACACAGATGCTAATCATACAGATAAAGCCACGTTCCCCACAAAACACACATACACATTTATAAAAAAAAAAAAAAAATTGCTATGTTCCGCCGATCGCTATGTTCCATCATATGACAGGTGTGTCACAGCATGCGTCACAGCCCTCGGGAGAGAGCGCGAGAAATCAAATAAACAATTTTTCACTTTTATTTTTCACTTTATTTGGGTGATGATCTAATTCTGTGTGTAACACTGTATACTACAAAAAACATGTTGTTTTTAACAACCAAAACTGAGATTTTGAGCATCAGTTATTCCAAAATGGATACAAACAATAACTCTCCGTGAAGAAGGAAGATGTAAACAAAGGAATATCTATCCATATAACAACATTATTGCTTCATTGGACTAACTGCTCAACATGATGTTTTTCAACGTATTACCTCTAACTAAACCGGGATTTACAGAAGTGGATGTGTTCGTGACACAATATTACACAAAGCTGGTAAGTAACGTTTTTTTTAATATGGCTGTTTTGTTGTGTACTGCTTACACAAATTTTGCAAATGACATGAGCAAACAAAAAGCGTTCAGGATGCCACTGTCCTCATGCAGCTTAACAGGTTACAGGGATAGTTCACCAAAAATGAAAAATCTGTCATTTATTATTTGACCTTATGTTTTTATTATTTTATTTGTCCTGCTGAATACAGAAGAAGATATTTTAACCTGTTACCTAGCACCAGGACGCCAGCGCACTGAACGCTCTCTGTTTGCACATGTCATTGTTTACGAAAAGAATAAATGAAACATGACAAAACTAATCTTGACAAACTATATACCATTCTAACGGTCTAAGCCTCAAGCATCGATGATGGATCGCTGTTTTTTGATGGAAAGCTTATAAGGAATGTATTTGCTAAATTTGTGTAAGCAGTACACATCAAAACATCCATAAAAAAATTGTGTAATATTGAGTCACAAATGCATCCACTGCTGTAAATCCCAGTTTAGTTAGAGAGGTAAGGGTCCATGGAACAACATCCCATAGAGAGCTTTAATCCAATGAAATGTTGTTATATGGATGGATATTCATTTGTTTACGTCTCATTTCTTCAGGGACAGTTATTGTTTGCATTCATTATGTAATAACTCACGCTGCATAAAAAACTGCATCTTGGTTGTAAAAAAAAACACATGGTTTTGTAGCATACAGTGTTACACACAGAATGAGACCATCCCCCCCTCCAAAAAGCAGAAAATAGTTTATTTGAATATTGGCACTCTCTTGCGACGGCTGTAACACTTGTCATCTGATGGAGGCGGAACTTAGCGATCAGATTTTTGGACAAAAAAAAAAAATTTTTCTTTTTTTTTCTTTTCATATATGTGTGCTTGTGTTTTGTGGGGAATGTGGCTGTATCTGTATGATAAGCATCTGTGTGGCTGATAATCAGCGTGTGATTACTCGGACTGAATGACAGCTATCAGTATGAATGCTGATCAGCCATTATGGACTATATGTCCCATATATGTATGATTATCATCTGTATTACCCCGCACATCAGCGTGTGATTACTGACTATTATCAGGAATCAGTGTGAATGGCTGTAAATATCAGTGTATGTTTGGCAATCAGAGTATGCACGTGAGTATGTACTACATACAAATTATTTTTTTTCTCTTCTTTCTTTTTATTACTCAAATTTTTCTTATTTTTATTTTTTAGTGGTCAAATAAATCACTACATATAGTCTCAGAAAAATAAAATTTTTCATGGTATCTTCTTCAGATTTTAAACATAAACTCATGAGACATTGGACTTTCAACCCATTACTTTTCTAGATTTCTTCAGGACTTATTTAATGTATCTTTATTAGTGCTGTCAAAGTTAATGTTAAAGTTAATAACGCGTTAACGCAAATTCCTTTTAACGGCACTAATTTTATTAATGCGCGATTAACGCAGCGCATATTTTCTATTTGACCCTAATACCTCCAACCCGTAGTTGGAGAAATGGAGATGCACAGTGTTACCAACTTAGCAACAGTGCAGACCCCTTTGCGACTTTCTTCCCTTCAAAAAAGCATGTGCACAGCCACATACACATCTCTCTCTCTCTCTCCGCATCTGCTGAGTTTCTGTTCATCGCGCGCACACACATCTCTTTCTCTCTCTGCATCTACCCAGTTTCTGTTTAGCGCACGGCAGAGAAAAGCAGAGCTTAATTCAGTTAAACACAGATATTAGTTGCTTGCTTCTGAGCTAGTTCTGTAGTCTTAATGGGTCGCGTTTCAATCACTTTTTCATATTCATTCCATTGTTCGACAACTGAAACAGTAAAATATATAAATGAAAACTGTTTTATTGAGAATTTAGCTGCATCAAAATACAGTATGTGGGCACAGAGAGGCAAACAAATGTAATAATAAACAATATAGGCTATGTACATTTTGCATGTTCAGAAGAATTGAGCTGCCCTGTCCTGCAAAAATGTAAACAGGTTTGTGTAAGTAAATTGCTGAGTGCAAAGAAAGAGAAGTAATGGGAACCTTGTATTTCTTTTTTCATGTGTCTAATAGACATGAACAAGTTCTTTGAAAAACATCTATTACCTTTGAAAAATTTCTAGTCTTCATGCTGTTGACAATAGTTTCAATAATAATAAACATACATTTGCATAAAACATCCATATCTGTCCATGCGCATGTTGATTAGAGTATTAAAAACTTGAAAAGTATGAATTTAAGGTACATTTAGAACAAATAAAATGTGCGATCAATTGCGAATAATCGTGAGTTAACTCATGACAATTATGCGGTTAATCGCGATTAAATATTTTAATCAATTGACAGCCCTAATCTTTATATGAAATACAAAAAACTATTAAAAATTAAAAATGCAGTGTAGTACACATTTTTTCAAGGCACTTCAGTCTCTATACATTTTATCTTTCTGAGCATTATCAACTCTGGATGATGGATAGTAAAGCCCAAAGGGTCTTCTTTCAAAACACACCAAAATTGTGTGTGTAGCACACTGAAGTCAGCAACTGTTATAATATTAAGTTAGGTAGGTCATTTTCAGCTGTGAATCCCAAAATTGGGGGTGCTAGCTAATAGGTTAAAGAATGTTGATAATCAGACAGATGACGGTAGCCATTGATTTCCACGGTAGGATAAAAATACTATCAATGATCAATGGCTACTGTGAACTATCTGGTTACTGGCATTATTCAAAATATCTTCTTTGTTCAACAGAAGAAATAAACATACAGGTTTGGAACAACCTGTGTCATTCGTACCTTTAGACATTAAATAAGCATACATTTAGATATTCATTGGCAAGAGTGTGGTGCAGGGCTTCACATGCCTGCAAACAAGCCTGCACTGGCCTTTTACGGGCCCGTTTGGGGTTACAAGCGCAGGGCCCCTGAGAATTATCTCATTGGCAAAGCTTTGGCCCTTTAGCACTGGCCCTGCACGGGCAGCCCTCACTTAGCCTCCAGGAAGCGTAAGCGCTGTTTTATTGAAAATAATAATGTTTGAAGTCACCGTTATGGAGGTAAGCACTTGCTTTAGTTGGGCTCTTGACCCATGACTTTTGAACTTTAATGTTTCTTTGACTGCAGAACGTCATTTATGTTTAATATTTTCACGATATAATAGCCTTTGAATACCACTGCATGAAATTATGTCCTGCTTTAATATTTAGAATGTTTTAAGTCATTAAGATATCAAGATTCAGCATATGAACCTCAATGTCCCAAAACCATTCAAGCTGGCGGTTATTAAGCCTCTTATTAAGAAACCAAAACTAGATCCTTGTGAACTTGCAAATTGCAGACCAATTTCCAATCTTCCGCTAATGTCTAAAATTTGTGAAAAAATAGTGTTTGCTCAATTGTGCTCCTTTTTTGCAAAAAAATTATATAAATTAAGAATTTTAGTCAGGTTTAAATAATCTTGACTCCTGAATCTAATCTTGAACAATAGTGACAATCAATGAAAAGCTTGTTTTGTGCTGTTCAGAGTTGATCTGAATATTTTGTTGACAGTCGCCATTGTTGAGGTTCATACACTGAATCTTGATATCTGTGTGAGTCTACATGATCCCATACAAATAATTTATGCATAATGACTTAAAGATGTTTAAATTTTGAAATAGGAAAAAATTCCATGCAGTTGTATTTTAGGGCTACTATAATGTGAATTAATTATATCTAAATAATGTTCTTGTTGAATCATAAAATCAGTTTTCTTCTTGTAACTTTTTCTATAACAAAAGTGCATAAACACACAGTTACAGCAGCTAGAAAAACATTACAGTTAAAAATTCAAGGGTCAAACATATTAACCCTCCGCACAAATTTATGTTGAGTTACTTTGAAAAAGTTTAGATTCAGTTGAACTTTTTTACATAATTTTAACATGGATTTCTATGGAAGACAGGCCGTGGCTTTTTCGGGCAGAATGGTGGATAGCAGTGGCGGCACATAATATCCGCGTTCAGATTAGTTACTCAATTATCTCATTAACTTTAATTCTTTAAGGATTTGAGATTTGAAAGGAGACTTGTTTGTGACTTGAAAGTAATGACTTGGTCCCACAGCTGTTAATATGCAAATCCAGGTAATTGAAACAAAATACTGAGGGGGACTTTTACTTTCTGAACATGGACTTTCCGCCTCTGCCTTTAAAACACGTGTTGGGTACATAATGGTACCTTTAAAGGTACACAATATGTCCTTAGTGTACAATAATGTTTTGTTCCCCTAGGAAAAAAATTGTACCTCCACGTACCTTTTTTTCTGACAGTGTATAGTGCCAAGTATAAATATTCAATATACAAAAATTTGCATAATCAGTTAAACAAACTGAAAATGATAGTATATACTGTATGTCAGGTACGTGGATTTACGCCTCAGGGTTCACAAGTCATCATTCATTGGAAATCATCTTTCAAACTTTTCAAGAAGGTTAGGGGTGTTTATCTTTACATGTCAATCACAGAGTACAAAGGAACATTTAATGAGCTGCATGCATCACTGCTGACGATGACACATCAGGAAAGATAGAAATCAGATAGTTTTATGGCAGCAGCTATTTGCATTGTGTAAATCAGGGCTCTTCAAATCAGCTCCTGGAATTTAAAAGTTTAGTTCTAACCCTGATTAAACACACCTGACCAAGCTAATCAAAGTATTCAGGACAATTTAAAAATAATGAACAGGTGTGTTGGATAAGGGTTCTCAGCAAAACGTCCAGTGTTAAATTAACTCTCTCAGAAGTTTATTTGAGTCCACGCTGAAGTTATCTTCACTATAATTTAAGCGTTAATAGGCTTGTTTGAGATGCGCCTCGCTTTGCTTGAAATGTGGGTGGCTGCAGTGAGGTGAGGTGAGGAGTGAAATAAATGCAGTCAAGACGGACAGTTCTGACCTCTTGAAGTGGAACAGAAACTACGAGATCAAAGGCAGGTATCACTCATAATGCTGATTGCTAATTAACATGATATAATTTAACGTCTGTTGCTCTTACATTCAGGGGCGTAACCATGGTATAGATATTGGGGGGGTCCAAATGTGAGCCCTCCCCCAGATAAGTTCAGTCGCGGATCAGATCGTAAAAACAAACGATACCTCTTATTAATCAAAGATAATAAGATACTTATTAAGTACAAGGTGCACCTTTGAGGGTACCTCATGAAAAAATAAACATCAAAGTCAAAAAAAGTCAAAGTCAGCTTTATTGTCAATTCTACCACATGTACCGTACATACATACAGAGAATTGAAATTGCATTACTCTCTTACTCCCTGGTGCATACAGATAACACTAAACACTAACAGTAGAACGCACAAATATACAAATAAGGACATGTAGAAAAAATTATAATAATAATAATAAAAAATAGATAAGTGGCATAAGGCAGTGGAAAATAGTGCAAAACAGTGAAATACACAGACAGTGCAGAATATGGATGGTGTAGTGCAAAGAGCTTATTAAATCTATTTTTTTTTAAAGTGACGAGAGAGCAGTCTTTATTCAGACTGTCGGAAGAGGTAGTTAAATGAGGTCAGTCCAATGCTGTACAAAGTGACTGGTGCTTGTCACAGTGTGTGTGTGTGTGTGTGTGCGTGCGGTGCGGGGGGGGGGGTTGTGTGGGGGGGGGGTCAGAGTTCAGTGGTGCGTGGTGTAAGAGAGGGGAGGGGGGGCAAGGACGGGAGGGAGTTCAGCTTCCTGACAGCCTGGTGGATGAAGCTGTCCTTCAGTCTGTTGGTCCTGGCCTGGAGACTCCTCAGTCTCCTCCCTGATGGCAGCAGACTGAAGAAGCTGTGTGTCGGGTGGGTGGTATCACCTGCAATGTAGAGGGCTTTGCGGGTGAGACGGGTGCTGTAGATGTCCTGGAGGGAGGGGAGAGAGACACCAACGATCTTCTCAGCTGCTCTCACTATCCGTTGAAGGGACTTGCGGCAGGACGCGTTGCAGGCGCCATACCACACAGTGATGCAGCTAGTCAGGATGCTCTCGATGGTGCCTCTGTAGAAGGTGCACATGATGGGGGTCGGGGCTCTGGCTCTTCTGAGTTTGCGGAGGAAGTAGAGACGCTGTTGTGCTTTCTTGGCTAGTGCTGCAGTGTTGTTGGTCCAGGAGAGGTCCTCTGTGATGTGTACACCCAGGAACTTGGTGCTGCTCGCTCTCTCCACAGTCGCACCGTTGATGGTCAGAGGAGCATGCTGAGTGTGCACTCTCCTGAAGTCAACAACAATCTCCTTCGTCTTCTCCACATTCAGAGAGAGATTGTTGTCCCTGCACCATCCGGCCAGGCGGCTCACCTCGCTCCTGTAGTTTGTCTCATCTCTGTTGCTGATGAGACCCACCACAGTCGTGTCATCCGCAAATTTATGAAGAGGTTGGAGTTGTGTGATGGTGTGCAGTCGTGGGTCAGCAGAGTGAAGAGGAGGGGGCTCAGCACACATCCTTGGGGGGCCCCTGTGTTCAGTGTGATGGTGCTGGATGTGTTACTGCCGACCCGTACTGCCTGAGGTCTCCCGGTCAGAAAGTCCAACAGCCAGTTGCACAGCGATGTATTGAGCCCCAGCTGGACCAGTTTATGAATGAGCTGTTGAGGGACGATTGTGTTGAATGCTGAACTGAAGTCTATGAACAGCAATCTGACATACGTGTCCGTTTTGTCTAAGTGTGTGAGGGCTGGGTGGAGGGCAGTGGCGATGGCATCATCGGTCGAGCGGTTGGACCTATATGCAAACTGGAAGGGGTCCAGGGAGGGGGGGAGGGCAGATTTGATGTGTTGCATGACTAGCCGTTCAAAGCACTTCATGAGAATAGGAGTGAGTGCTACTGGACGGTAGTCGTTGAAGCAGGATGGAGATGACTTCTTCGGGACTGGAATGATGGTGGTAGCTTTGAAGCATGTGGGGACAACAGCCTGACTTAGTGAGATGTTGAAAATGTCTGTGAAGACATCAGTGAGTTCCACTGCACAGTCTCTCAGTACACGCCCAGGAATGTTGTCAGGACCCGGAGCTTTGCGTGCATTGATCCTGCGAGGGATCTCCTCACGCTGTGCGGGGACAGTGTCATCATCTGGTCGCCGGGAGGAGGTGTAGTCTTCTGTGCAGTGGTGCTGTTTTGTGCTTCAAAGCGAGCGAAGAAGGCATTCAGCTCGTTCAGCAGGGGGATGGTGCTGTCGCAGGTCTGTGGTGGGGGCTTGTAATCCGTAATGGTCTGAATCCCCTGCCACAGGCTCCGAGTGTCTCTGCTGTCGCTGAAACGATGGGCTATCCTCCTGGAGTACTGTCTCTTGGCCTCTCTGATGCCGCGGGATAGGTTGGCCCTAGCTGTCTTCAGGCCCTCCTCATCTCCAGCTCTAAAGGCAGCATTCCGAGCCTTCAGAAGTCTGTAGACCTCCCCTGTCAGCCACGGCTTCTGGTTGGCCCGGACAGTGATAGACTTTGTGACCGTTACATCATCAATACACTTGGTGATGTAGGCAGTGACAGTCTCTGAGTACTCTTGGAGGTCTGTAGTATTGTTATATGTGGCAGCCTGCTTAAACATATCCCAGTCAGTAGTGTCAAAACAGTCTTGAAGTGCCTCTGACGACCCTTCAGGCCACACTTGTATCTGTTTGTGTACTGGTTTGATAGCTTTAACGAGCGGTCTGTATGCAGGCATTAACATGACAGTGATGTGGTCTGAGTCTCCGAGGTGGGGGAGGGGGAGGGCCTTGTAAGCTCCTCTTTGTGTGGTGTAAACAAAATCCAGGGTATTTTTCCCCTTGTTGGAAAGTCTATATGCTGATGAATTTTTGGGAACACACTCCTTAAGTCTGCGTGGTTAAAATCCCCAGCCAAGATGAGAAAAGCATCTGGGTGGGCTGTCTGCTGCCCACTGATGTGCTGGTACAGATCATTTAGTGCCTCACTCCTATTGTTGTTATTGGAGCTGGGAGGGATGTATACAGCAACGAGCAGTATGGCTGTAAATTCCCTCGGTAGATAGAACGGCCGGCACTTAATAATCATAAACTCCACCAGGGGTGAGCAGTGTTTGCAGACCACAACAGCGTCGCGACACCATGCATCATTGATGTAAATACAAAGCCCGCCGCCGCGTCTCTTACCTCCCTCGACGAGAGCTCTGTCTGCTCGATAGCATGTTAGCTGCTCGAGCTGAATGGCGCAGTCCGGAACGCTGTTGTTAAGCCATGTTTCCGTAAACACAAAAACACAACAGTCTCTTACAGTCCTCTGAGTAGAGCGAAGTAGTCGGATGTGGTCCAGTTTATTGTCCAAAGAGCGTACGTTCGCCAGTACGATGGTGGGGATAGCTGGCTTGTTTGGGTTAGCCGCTAGCCTAGCTCGGATACCTCCGCGCTTACCCCTCTTCTGCTTCCTCTCACGCCGCTTGTAGCGCCTCCGCTCTGGCGAGATGTAGTAGTGGGGGTCGGTGATGGTGTAGGCCTCCGGAGCAGACCGAGGTCCCGCAGCTCTTCGGCGTGCGCGGAGTTTAACTCTAACAATGTGGTTCTGCCGACATCGAGCAGAAACTCACGACTGTATGCGCGCTTTAAGACAGGTAGACGAGACGAATATGTACAAAAACATTGCGACTTACAGGACAAAAAACACGAAAACACCGTTCTGTCGGGAGAGAGAGAAGCCGCTGCGTCTGTTGTGCGCGCCGCCATCTTAACATGGTGTTACATACAATAAGTACTAAAATGTATTATTATTATTATAAGCGCCATAATGGTAAATTTGTGGTTACAGTTTTACTACAAATACTGTGGTAAACTGTGGTTACTGAAATAAAACCATGGCTCATTTTTTTAAAAGGCTGCCAGAATGCTGTACTCCTAAAGGTGAAACTTAAGCATATTTTTTTCTGACAGATTTATTAACAGCAATTACAGAACATAACAGAATCCATTTGAACTTTTAACAACAGTTTAAATTTACTTACACAATTACCTATTTAAAATAAATATTAGGCTACATGTACACAAAAGTTTGGGGTTAGTAAGATTTTGTAATATTTTTTTAAATAAGTCTCATGCTCACCAAGGCTGCACTTATTTGAACAAAAATACAGTAAAAACAGCAATATTGTTTTAATTTATTTTCTATTTTAATGTAGGCCTATTTTTAAAATATAATTTTAAATGCATCTGTGATCAAAGCTGAATTTTCAGCATCATTATTCCAGTCTTCAGTGTCACATAATCCTTCAGAAATAAATCTAATATAATTTGCTGCTCAGGAAACATTTCTGATTATTATTGCTGCTTCATATTTGTGTAGAAATCGTGATACATTTTTCAGAATTAATTTTATATATAGCAATAATGATATGTAATGTAATGTAATAATGTGGCAATGGTTTCTTATGATCTACTTATGCTTCTGATGCTTTTGGGAAACGCAGCTCTATTTGAACAAACACTGTGACTGAGCCATGCGTCCGTAGCGAACGCTGTCTGTGATTGATTGGTTCTGTCTTTCAGCATTTGCGTGTGTTCCCATGAGCAGGAGAAATAGCTCTATCCAACACAATTGTTCGCTAATATAGTCTATTTTTCCATTTAGAAGCTTATTTTATGCACCGAGTTTCTTAATAAATAAAATTAGTGGTTACAAAAAAATGCACTTTAGAATCGATATTTTTATGTGAGGATCGATCCTTTCGATACAACATAAGCATCGAAAGTATCGATACTTTAGGATCGATTCGCCCATCCCTAACAAACAGGCCAGGCCATCAACGAATGAATAGAGGCTTATCAATGGAGTGGGAAGTGCGGGAACTCCTTTGTCTGTGACTCCAGCAGTTCATTATTCAGACTATTTTCAGGATATCATGCTAGAAACCTAGCTATAATACTGAGCCATTTAAACGTGATATTTTTTCACATTTATTCAAAAATTGCCGCGGTATTTTTGACCATGGCACAACTTTTTAGGTGTCTACTTGCTTACCGTCTGAAAAAAAAGGCGAATGTCCACCTGTTCGTCCTGCTTCTTTCTTTTAGCTCCTACCTTCATTTCATTTAAGCACCAGTGACAGTCGGAGTCGGACTGAGCGGTTTTTTCAAACGATGCCGCAAACCGGCGTTTACGGGCTCAACCAAGTGTACAATCGAGGGGGGGTGGTGGTCACACAGTTTTGTTTCCCTTGTTTTTCCTAAATTGAAAGTAAATCGGAAATAACAACAGATCCACTAGGCTACAACCAGGTTCATAAAAAGGAGGGCATATCATATGTCACATATTACAATACAATAGGCCTATTATTGGGGGGGACAGATTGGTATTTTTCCAACATTGGGGGGACACGTCCCCCCCCAAAGTATATGATGGTTTACGCCCATGCTCTTACATTAATATAAATATTGTGAACACAACACTCAAAGTGCTTGTTATTTCATTCCAAACGAAATGCGCATTTACCCATTTCTACTTTAATACAAACTTGTATTTAAATTTTTTACAGAAATATGACAACAATCACAGAGATCGCACTGGTGTTTGGAAATATTCATGCATAATTTAAATACATTGTCGCATGAAATCAGATATATATTTTTTAGAAGAGAACGCAGCATCACAGTTGTCTGAACCAATGAGCATTAAGCTGTGTCATCAGTCAGTCATTTCCCATCATGCTTTTGATCATCCCAGTCAGTGGAGAGCAACTGTGCTTGAATCTGACACAGCTGCCTCGCCATCGCAAGAGTTTTTTTTGGCACACGTCAGCATGACATCAGAGCAAGGCGGACGTAACGCAGATCACTAGCCCTCCAGGACTGTAACACCAATGGTGTAAATAGACACTCCATTTTTTATAGGGTGTTTGTATAATAAACACACACGAATTATCAATACATGTATTTCAGTCAGGACCACTCGGTTTAATTAAGTTTATTGTATATTGAGATCCTGAACATTATTTTGGTGGCAGGATATGCTCTGAAGGGTTCAGATTCTGAGCTGTCCACATGTAAACCTCACTGAGGTTTGAAACCCCCGATGCCTAATGCAATTACCAGAATTTTTTATATGTGACAGATACAAAATTACATGCAGAAGTGATATAGGTCTGTAAATGGGACTGGACTAGATTAAGCAACGATTAGCTGATAGTTGATTTCTGTGGACCAATTTACCAAAAAACTAAATAAATAATTTGCCTTAGTGTTACCATTTATTTCCAATTACAATTTATTTACAATATAAAACTACTCATTGTGGGTGAATTCCAGATAACTTGTCTGACCAGAAAGTCATTGCTGGAAGTGCTTTTGTGGTGCTAATCATTAAGATTATTTTTATGCCACATCAAGATACCAAACCACATTCCACCACTTGCTAAACTCACAAATATATGGGTGTGTCTTTGATGTTACACCACACTTTTAACCCTCTACAGCATAGCGTTGTCCTACATAAATAATATAACATTAATATAAATAATAGTTGCCCTACAAGTAATACGTAAATATGCTCTTATAATTTTTTTATCATTAATATCATAAATCAAATAACTATGTTCAAACTTATGCATTTAGTAGATGCTTTTATCCATAATGATTTACATGGTATTTAGGTATTTAATCAGTTCATGAATCTAAACTGCACCAAAAGTCATTTCCATAAAAATGAAACTAGGCAACAATATTTTTGTTTCCAGGTTTAATTCTCGGTAAACAAACAAGAACGTACTTACAGAAATGAAAGCGAGAGAGAGGTTGGCTCAGCTAAAATCAGACTATGCCAGGCTTGTAAGAAACTGTACTCAGTAAGCCGGTCAGTGGTGTATTTTATAAGAGCATCCAAATTATATTTTTATTTCGATAAATCCTGTCATCTGACAATGTGATACAAATCAAAATCAGCTGATAATGAAAAAAAGTATCATGAGCAATGCAGTATGTATATATATATATTAGTGCTGTCAATCGATTAAAACATTTAATCGCATTAATCACAGTGATAATCACAAATTTAAAAGACCAGGATTTACCTGTAAATGTGTTGAAATAAAGAAACGCATGACAAACTACACTGAACAAAATTATAAACGCAACAATTGAGCTATACTCAAAGATCTAAGACTTTTTCTATGTACACAAAAGGCCTATTTATCTCAAATATTATACACAAATCTGTCTAAATCTGTGTTAGAGAGCACTTCTCCTTTGCTGAGATAATCCATCTACCTCACCGGTGTGGCATATCAAGATGCTGATTAGACAGCATGATTATTGCACAGGTGTGCCTCAGGCTGGCCACAACAAAAGGCCACTCTAAAATGTGCAGTTTTATCACACAGCACAATGCCACAGATGTCGCAAGTTTTGAGGGAGAGTGCAATTGCATGCTGACTGCAGGAATGTCCACCAGAGCTGTTGCTTGTGAATTGAATGTTCATTTCTCTACCATAAGCCATCTCCAAAGGTGTTTCAGATAATTTGGCAGTACATCCAACCGGCCTCACAACCGCAGACCACGTGTAACAACACCAACCCAGGACCTCCACATCCAGCATCTTCACCTCCAAGATCATCTGAGACCAGTCTGAGACCAGCTGCTGCAACAATCAGTTTGCGTAACCAACGAATTTCTGCACAAACTGTCCGAAACCGTCTCAGGGAGGCTCATCTGTGTAATGAAGCTATTATTTCAGCTTTGGGGAATCATTTATTAAAGATTCAATATTGCTTTGATTAAAGTGGTATTAATCTTTAACTTATGATTTGTACTTTATTAGCGACCATTAACATCAGTATATCTTTAACAATTTAGTTTATCTTGCTTCGTGGCCAACGATAAACAAAATAAAGGGCTTTATCTAATTTGAGCTAGATAACGTGATCTTGGAAAATAGTTTGAACTAGAAAATCACACATCCCAAGACATCATTCTTTATCAATGAAACAAGGTTTATTTGCTAACTGTTATTCTACAATACATTGACTAACTTAATAAAACACATAAACAACACATAACATACACACACACACACACACACACATTCTAAGTTTTGCGGGTAACGTTAGAAGAAAGTTTAACCTCTTAAGGCCCAAGCTGTTTTTTTACATGCATTTTTTATTTCTCTTTGCTATTTGGGCTTATTGGAACCTAATTAGAATAAAAACTAAGTATCATCTTTTGATATGATGTACTTTTAGAGAAAAATGATGTCCACATATGTGGATTCATGGTCCGAATTTCCATAAAACACAATAAAATCACCTTTGTGTAATAGAATGAAAAACTTTTTACTTTCTGCCTTGAACACAGCAGTTTTTTTCCTGACTGTTTTTTAATGCATTAATAACACATACACACATATGTTTTGACTATCAGAGAGTAAAAACAACATTTTTGCCCATTTTGGACAGTTAAAAATAGTGTTTGGAACATTTGATATGCTGCAAAACAGTTGCAGGATGACACTGTATGTCTGTAACAAAATATAAAACATTCAAAGCATTTTAAATAGCCACTCTTGCATTAGGCTACTAATGTGTTTTGAACATCATAGTGAAAAAAAGAAAAAACAGTAGCTCATGTGACATTTTGCATTGGTAATGTAAAAAAGGCTGCGATAACTGAGCACTGAAGGACCAGGCCTGCTTACAGAGGCCCAGAGGTCACCTGATTGATTGACCTTCACGGAGTCGGAGAACATGGAGGAACCAAGGAACATATACACAACTTGAGAATCACTGCCATCACTTATGTGTGAAAGGCTGAGTAACAGTTGCGCTCGGTTTGCAAGCACAAGAACACTTTGCAGGTCATACAACGCACTCGGGTTCTTCCAGTGCAGCCTAGTTGTCTGCAGCGCATTGCATTTTTCAGGCCGATCATCTCTGGGAGGTGGGCATTAGCCCTCCTGCGGACCGAGACATGGGGCAACTCTGTCACATGACGTTTCACTCCCTGGTTTGAATCTTCTTCTTCCTCTGACTGTGTCGAAAGGTCTGCATCTGCACCGTGATGCTGGGCCAAGAGGATCGTAGCCACTTCCATGCGGAACTGAAGGAACTGGATGGGTCTTGTCTTTGGTCCAGCACATATTGCATGGTCTTTTCGGTAGAGTAGCCAGCTGTTGGCTAAAGCCAGATCCGTGAAGTGCATTACCATCCGCATTGTCCACTTCTTAGTACGGGTGCTCATGCGATAGTAACTTATCATTCTATCCATCAAATCAACTCCGCCCATCTTGTTGTTGTACTCACGGATAATGCTTGGTCGCGAGACAGTGACATATTGTTTCATTTTCTTGTCCCAGCGCTGGCAGGTGTCTTCTGGCTGTGTACCATGAACAACAGACATCAGCAATACTGGTTTGTTGTCGTACCACTTCACTACACACAACTTTCCATCTTCAGCGGAAACTTCTGATGAGGTACCTCTTCCTGCGTTTTTCATGGCTTTGTCACTGGGTAACTTATGCTTCGCTTCAGCGAGTCGGTTCTTCATTATTGTACCAGTCATGTACAGCTCTTTCTCCATCATTCGTTGCGCACCTTTGATGGTGGTGAAGAACCGGTCACAATACACCTTTGTGCCACGATGCAGAGTTTGGCACAGACGCTCGATGACTAAGCTTCCCAAACCCAGGCCCTCTGGTTCTTCGACCTTCCCAATCAGTGAACCTGTGCCTTGATACAGCTCAAAGTCAAGCACAATGCCATCTGCTGTAGCACAAACAAAGTTCTTTATGCCAACTGGGTTTGGCTTCATTGGCAGATATTGTCTGTACGGACAGGCTCCTGTGAAAGGAATCATCTGCTCATCAATAGATGCGCAATCAGGTCGATTCAGAGACAAGCAGCCTTGCAGAATCCGATCCAGAAAAGGCCTCACCTTCCAGAATTTGTCCGACATTCTCAGGTCTTCTGGCACATCATGATCAATAACCACTTTTATTGCTCCCCTCAGTTTGAAGAATCTGGCACGTGTGAATTTGTCAGTGATGGCAGTGATTTTCAAGGCTTTGGACCAGTACATCCTAATGGTTGGGTATCGGATGCAGGACATCAAAATACAGGCACCAAAAAAGTGGTAAATCTCATCTGTCGTCATGTTAAGTGGCTCCCCACTCTTAGACAGTGACATAATATTAGAGCATTCTGCAATCGTCATCATCAAATCTCTATCTATGTACTGTTCAAAATAGTCTAGTGGGGTCCAGCCATGTCTGTCTAGATCAGTTTCGTCCTGATGCTGATACTCTGCCAGGTTTGGCGTCAATGGAGTAGCCTTCCAGCGTAGTCCACGTCCTGCACAACCAGAATCAGAATAAAAATAGTATTTATTGTAGGAAGTTACATTTTTACCCATGTAAGCAATTGAGGTGTATTGGTGCATAAAATACTTGAATCTGTGTGGAAGTTTATATGAAATTTGAAGATTTACCCTCAAGGTGTGAAGGCCAAAAATAATAACAAGTACCTTGTTCAGAGTCTCCCTTTTTCTTTTTTTTTGTTTGTCTTGGTCTTGGTGTTGACTCTTCCAAGTCATCTTCTGAGCTATCAGCCTCAATCTCTTGACTTTGACGGCGACGTCTGAGAGTGCGGGATGAACCTGAACCTGTACCTGTGCCTGTGCCTGTGCCTGTACCTGTCTCTGTCCCTGTCCATGAACCTGTCAACAAGTTTTGTAAATAAGCATTTTGCTTCCAATCCTTCACATAGCCCTAAGGCCCTAACTGCATAAAATAAACAAATATCTGCTGGGTCTTGGCTAACCATTATCTGCACTATCTGCATGTTTGCGTCCTCTGCTGTGGTCAGTGGGCTCAGGAATGGGGTCCTCATCATCACTACTGTCCTCACTGCTGCTTTCCTCCTGTGGTGATGGTTGGTAATTGCCATCCAGGATGGGATCATCGTTGTCAGACACGTCCAAATCGGAGTTGTCTCCATCAATTAACTCAAGTAGCTCCAATGCTCTTTGCAAAGAAAAACGCTCTGGAAATAAAAACATGATAAAATCAAATACAAATTAATTTCATTTATGTATGTAGGTTTGCATTATTTATTTGTTATTTATTCCAATGGGATAATATGCAAGCTAATTTACATGTGCACATTTTTACTAGCATATTACATTTTTACTAACATTTTCAACCCAACTAATTATGTATGTATTTAGTGATTTAATTGTTATTTATTTTATTGGGACCATGTACAGCTTTTTAGCTGCATCAGAGCTAGCTTTTTTCCCATTTTACATGTGTGCATGTTTACTAGCATATTAGCTGTTTCGAGGAGCATCAGTCCATAAGTACACATACGTGTACTTCATGTTTAGCGACCTACAAAGATGCTAGTTTTACACTTTTTTTTAAATTTGCATGTCATGACAAATATACAAGGCTTTTATAAATATCTAAATCAGAATAAGCCATGAAATATGGCAGAACTTCTTACCTGGTCGACGTTTGTGTATGGAGCTACCACTTGAATCTTCCCTTGTGTTCGCCGCCATTTTGAATTTTGACCGTAGTGTGTTATAAACTTCTGACACCACCAGATGGCAGTGTAAGTACCCCCATACGTGTCCATAACACCACCAATTCAGCAGTGAACACAATTGTGGACATAAGAGCTAAAATGTGCTGTCCACGTATGTGGCCACTAAGCCCAGCGAGCACTCTTTTCTATCTTGTAACTTTACGAGAGGAAGACCACAGCAGAGACTTTGCTGTCCTTTTGAATACAGATCAGTTCAGTAAGAATAGAGATTTTGTTCGATTACTTGTGTTCAGCTGAGTTTCCGTTTCCACGTGTTTCCTGGAAATCTCTGCTGGCTTACGCCGCCGTTGCGTGACGTCACTGGGGAAGCCCTTTTGCGATTGGTCTTGTTTTCTTTGTTGGAACGCGTAAGCTGTTGAGCTGCTTGCTTGAAGTTGTGAATTCTTTTAGATGGTCCGCTTCAGCCTGATGGTAAGGTGGTGTTCCAGCGCGACCAGTGAAGATGAAGCTTCCGGTTCGTCAGCGAGCAAGCAAGTAAAAGCAGACTGCCGCTAAAAGCTGTAGTGCTCATTTTTAAACCACTATATTTGGATCCGCCCACGGCGGCTGTCCCAATCAGATTGTTCTTGTGGGGCTCTGAGGTCATGCAAAAGTCAGTCCCTTGGGGTCTGGGAAGTATCAGCCCAGTATATCCCTTGTTGGTTGATTAAATCATTAATTTAGGCATTAACCGATCAGGGGGTTCCGGGAGTGTCTGTAGACGCTGTTTTAATTTTTCAAGATAAGAACTTAGGAATTCCTTCCAAAGAGGATCTGGGAGCAAAGGTCAGTTCTTAGCTGGCAAGGTCCTTATCAGGTTCTTTTGATTTGAGAGATTCCACGGTAAAATGGGCCTGTTCACATAAGTATTACATCTGCATGCTCGTCATCCTCATCGGGGTCTCGACCTGGCGGCAGTTCGTCGTCGTAACCGACTTTTGAGTGGGCAAATGCTCACATTCGATGGCGTCCGGCACTTTGGAGAGGTATTCTCCTCAGGGATGAATCCCGGTTTTTACTGTACAGGGCAGATGGCAGACAGCGTGTATGTCATCGTGTGGGTGAGCGGTTTGCTGATGTCAACGTTGTGGATCGAGTGGCCCAGGGTGGCGGTGGGGTTATGGTATGGGCAGGCTTATGTTATGGACTACGAACACAGGTGAATTTTTTTGATGGCATTTTGAATGCACAGAAATACCGTGACGAGATCCTGAGGCCCATTGTTGTGCCATTCATCCACGACCATCACCTCATGTTGCAGCATGATAATGCACGGCCTCATGTTGCAAGGATCTGTACACAATTCCTGGAAGCTGAAAATATCCCAGTTCTTGCATGGCCAGCATACTCACCGGATATGTCACCCATTGAGCATGTTTTGGATGCTCTGGATCGACGTATGTGTTGTGTGATGTGTTGCACTGCGTGAGGCAAATGGTGTTCACAACAGATACTGACTGGTTTTCGGACCACCCCGGACCCCCCCAATTAAAACTGCACATTTTAGAGTGACCTTTTATTGTGGCTAGCCTAAGGCACACCTGTGCAATAATCATGCTGTCTAATCAGCATCTTGATATGCCACACCTGTGAGGTGGATAGATTATCTCGGCAAAGGAGCAGTGCTCACTAACACAGATGTAGACCGATTTGTGAACTATATTTGAGAGAAATAGGCCTTTTGTGTACATAGAAAAAGTCTTAGATCTTTGAGTTCAGCTCATGAAAAATGGGGGCAAAAACAAAAGTGTTGCGTTAATAATTTAGTTCAGTGTAGTTTAAGGAAACAAAACCTTTCACACCTCCTGATTATGAGATATAATCCTTATTATTATTATTATTTTATCATTAATATTTAGTTTTTATTCAGCCATTATCAGCCTTTATTCTGGCAATAAAACATTTACCAAGCCACATCGCATACGTGAAGTATTATGACTAAATTAATTCTGAAGAAGAGTTGGACCTGTTCTGCAGGTGCATTAGAGCTACTTTTACTCAGAACTCACTTTAAACCACCATCGAGTGTTTGTAATAAGTTCCTTTTGTGATCAAATGTGGAATTTGGTCGTTTACTGTTGTTAAAATATGCTATTTATAGCCTTTTTATCGTTGTACAAATTAGCATTTCAGATATACACATTCATCTCAAGAAAATCACATACAAACCATATTCTATCGTAATCGTGTGTTTATTATCTTATATAATCTATAGTGGCTGTTGTCATGTTTGTTTCTGCTGTGTAAAAGACTTAACATGAATGCTCTGGCTGAAACTCACGTTGTTTATAATGTTACAACCGCCTCTCCATTCTTAAGTAGCCAGGTATACATACCAAGTATAATACACATTAGTAAAAGGATCTATTTTCATTTTTATTTGTCTATATACACTTTGGGCGGCTGTGGTACATTATAAAAGTAGCCCAAAAAAACCGCAACCCACGGCTCTGTAATTTTTCCTGCAACTGTATTTGCAAAATAGCCCGCTTGTGCCGCTACCCTGGCAACACTGGTTTGTATACCCTTATCACACAATGATAGAACCTTCCGTGCTGCAATCATGAGGGGAAGAAGTTGGTAAAGCAGATAAGTCAAACCTTATCAAACGATTAATTTGTGTAAAAAAAAGCTTAACGCGTAAATTTTGATTAATCGCATGCGTTAGTATACTCCTTTTTCAGTCTATGTGAGAGACACGTTCAGAATCAGCACATGGTCACTGTCTAGTGTGCTTTGTTTTCAAGTGCGCAACTCATGGCATTCGCTGTTCTTCTGCTGGCGGTTATCAAACAGCGTTGCATTGCTGCGGGTGCCTCCTTCTGGATTGAGGGCAAATTGCTTTTATTCGTTTGTAAGGCCTCATTCACATGATGTTTCAATGATTAATTAACTAATTGCAATTAATCACAAAATAAGTTTGAATGTGAAAATACCCACAAAATATTATTTAAACAGCAATTTTTTGTGTTAAATGAGAAGGTATCAAGTGGACATTACAAATTGTAGCTTTAGAAATATTTTATTTGATTAAACATAAAATGTATTACACATAAACATTTACAGCTGCCTATATAATTTAATCATTTGATTAAATTAATAATCAAAGTCTACTATGGAACATAAAATTATATAATTTGAGAAACATATCAGTATTTTTTGTTCATAAAATCAAAGACACTGGTAACCAAAACAGCTTTGTTACCAATAGTCTTCAAAATACCTTCTTTTATATTCCACAGAAGAAAGTAAGTTATTGAGGTTTGAATAAATTATGAAATTATTTCGGGTGAACTATGCCTTTAATGTTTTATTATATTATTATTTTAATTAAATGATACTCGAAATAAGAAACTAAATTTGCCAGCAGGTGGCGGTAAATGTTTTTATGAGTCATTCATTCGAACAGCGGATTCATTCAGGAATTAAGTAAACGGCTCGTTTATGAAGGGTCTTTGAATCATCGGTTCTCTCGATTCGTTCAAAATGTGGATTAGCTGAGAATCTAAACACCGCTGCGTTGCTCAGAGATGCATTGCAGTTGTGCTATAGCTTTAAAGGTAGTTATGTTCTCTGCAAAAATTTAGCAAAAACACATAATATCCTGTTTAAAATATAACACAATATCAACTTCTTATTTACTAAACTGCTGTATAAAATCAAATTTGCACTCATGCAAATTTTGCATAGCGAGAGCAATCATTAACATCCCGTGGTAGCTAGGAATTACACAAGCTTCAGTCTGGATCCAACCCTTAAACGATCTGAGATGACCGAACACCTGAGACGAGACGATGACAACCCCTCGGAGGACCTCAGAGGAAGCCAACCATCAGTGATTATACTGACTTAACCAAAGTCTGCCATAAATGGAGGATCAGCACCTAGAGACAACCTCTTCAGCCCTGAACGTCAGCGGAGTCTAGGACACATAGATGAGCCCCAGAGACAGATCTCCAGTGAGGAACTCGTCACCTAGACATCCATCTGGGAAAGACCCCTGGAACCAGTGGACCACTTACACTCTGACTTTGCTGCAGTTGGAACAAACTACTGGTTCGTCTGGCCGGAGAGGAACTGGCCCCCCGACTGAGCCTGGTTTCTCCCAAGGTTTTTTCTCCATTCTGTCACCGATGGAGTTTTTGTTCCTTGCCGCTGTCGCCTCTGGCTTGCTTAGTTGGGGAATCTTCATTTCCAGCAATATCATCGACTTGATTGCACAGATACTATTTAAACTGAACTGAGCTGGACAATGCCATCACTAAATTCAATAATGAAATGCATTCAGCTGAAAATTGAGTGTTAAATCCTGTCATTTTACATTATTGACACAATTTGCCTATTTTGATACTGTGCAGTGCTTTGTTACAATTTGTATTGTTAAAAGCGCTATATAAATAAAGGTGACTTGACTTGACAGAGGAACAGGTAGTTTGGCTCACCAGTAACCCCTCATCTACTGGCGAGCCCTTTCTTTTGGCCGAATAGGGCAAGTGGCATGGATATGGCCCAGGTTACCACAATAAATACTAGCAGTGTAACGATACACCAGTGGCACGGTTCGGTTTAGTTCACGGTTTTACAGCCATGGTTCGGTCCGGTTCTGTTTGCTGTGGGGGTAGGGTTCATGTCATCTTACCAGCAATGCTAAGGAATAATAGATTCACTTAACTCAATAATAACAATAACTTGACTTAACTTTTTCTTTATTAACTTTGGCTTCACATTTTTAGTGCAGTCAGCATACCTGAGTAAACAAAAATGAAATAAATGCCTCCAATGTAGACTAGTCAGAATAAAACATGTCTCTCTTGTTGTCACAGGAATAGTGGCATTTTCTCTGTCGATTTTCCACTTTGCTACAGCTCCCTGTAGTATTTCCGACAGATGTTCACTTGTGTGGCTTTTGTAAACAGTGCATGTCTGCAGAACAGGATTTTTAATCACCCAGTTGTCCGTAATGTAGTGCGCCGTGATCGTCATGAAAGACTGAGTTGCACGGGAGGTCCCCCGTCCGTAATTGAAGCAATGCATTTAGCATTGCTCAGGTCCTCCACTAGTTTGGCTCTTACTTCACTGTAAAGGTGAGGCAGCACATTCTGACTGAAATGCGGTCAGTAATTGGTAATTGGTATCTTGGCTCCAACACACTTAGCAAATGTGTGAATCCATCGTTCTCAACAACGGAAAACGGCCACATATCTAGCGCCATGAAAACACCTATTGCCTTTGTAATTGTTTGAGCACGGTCGGAGTTAGCTTGTAGCTTCATTCTAAAGGCAGTGGGAAAAGTTTCCTGTTTTTGAGGCTTCTTACGTGTGCTGCTTATATCAATGTTGGGGTGATGTCTCCGGAGATGCGCTTGCATATTAGATGTGTTTCCTGTCGTATAAGAGAGTTTTGTGAAACAGTTATGACAAATTGTGTACGCTTTGTCTATGACACGAATTCCATTCCTGTACTCCACTGAAAAACCAAAATGTTTCCACACAGGAGACTTACATTTGTCCGGGGGATCGGCAATTTCAGAGAAGCAGTCTTCAGCCTTTGTATCTGGCATTACTGAACCCATAAATAAGTTAGAAAGATCAACCTCTTCCTCAAACTTACGGGCTTGTGCTAGAGTAACAACACATGACTGAAATACATTGGAAAAGTCCTTCACTAACACATCATCTTCAGATGCACATGGTACATCAGTAACTTCTGGCAGATAATTAACCTTCCAGCAAGATTGTTTCCAAGAATAAGGGAAATCCCTTTCACTGGCAATTGAGAATGTTCAGCAACTTTTTCTACACCTGTCACAATGTTAGAACGCAAATAAATGGTGTGTAAAGGAACCCTTACTATCCCCAACTCTATTCCCTGAACCAACACATTGGAGCCACAACTGGAGTAGTGAGTAGGAGAGAACGGAGTAACGTACTTGCTAAAATGAATGACTGCGCAGCACCCGTATCCCGCAGGATGAGAGCTATGCTTGCGCATACAAGGAATTAGGAATTAAGCTCTAAACATCAAAATTAAATTAAAAAAACGTTTGAAGTGTTTTACTTTACATGTAATGAATCTAAAATATTTGAAAGTTTAACTTTTTTGAAATAATTTTTCCAACATATTATAATTTTTTTAGATGCACCTGTAAATTATTGTATATACAGGTGTGCTATAGTCAAGTCATTATTATTTGTATAGCGCTTTTAACAATGCAAATTGTGTCAAAGCAGCTTTACATCAGCTTGATATAAAGCTTGGTGGCTTTATATCAGCTTTGCAGTACAGGGAAATAGTGTGTCGAAAGTGTCATTCTCCTCTGGCCAGACAAAATCAGCAGTTTAAATCTAGGCTGCAGCAGAGTCAGATTGTGCAAAGGACTCATCTGGTTCCTGTGGTCTTGTCCTGATGGCCGTCTAGGAGACCAGGTCTTCACTGGGGCTCATCTAGTTGTCCTGGTCTCCGCTGACGTATACTAGTTCCTATAGATGATAGAATGGGATAGAATAGAAGGAGATGCAGGGATGTACAAGGATGGAGGTGGTAGCAAATAAATATAAGGTCATTTCACATTGTTATTGCATAATGGAGGAGGGAGGGAGGGAGGGAGGGGGGGGCATTTAACTGTTCATAAGTTGGATTGCCTGGTGGAAGAAACTGTTCTTGTGCCTGGCTGTCCTGGTAATTGGGGCTCTGTAGTGCTGGCAAGATGTAAAAAGTTGAAAAAGGGCATGACTTGAATGTGAGGGCTCTAGAGTGATTTTCTGAGCCATTTTCCTCACTCTGGATGTATACAGTTCTTGAATTTGTGGGCAGATGGGCACTGATAATCTGTTCAGCAGTCTGAACTGTTCTCTGTAGTTATCTGATCCCTGATTTTGTAGCCAAACCAGACAGTTATTTAAGTGCACAGGACAGACCCAATGACAGCTGAGTAGAACTGTTCCAGCAGCTCCTGTGGCAGGTTAAACTTCCTCAGCTGGAGAAGGAAGTATAAACTTTTTTACAATAGAGTTGATGTGAGTGTCCCAATTCAGGTTCTGAGAGATGTTGGATCCCAGGAACTTGAATGTATCCACTGCAGTAACAGTGCTGTCTATGATGGTGAGTGGGGAGAGCGCAGGGGTTCTCCTGAAATCCACGATAATCTCCACTGTTTTGAGCGGGTTGAACTCCAGGTTGTTTAGACTGCCTTCAGACAGGAGGTTAAAGAGCTGGCTGTCTGGTGCAGAGTCATCACCGTCCTGAATGAGGCAGATTAGTGTGTTGTTGTCTGCAAACTTCAGGAGTTTGACAGAGGGGTCTTTAAAGGTGCAGTCTTTGTTGTACAGGGAGTAGAGCAGTGGGGAGAGAAAACATCCATGAGGGGCACCAGTGTTGCACCCTAGTTGCTGCCTATCTGTCAGAAAGCTAGTGATCCACTGAAAAATAGAGCTCGGGACAGAGAGCTGGGTTAGTTTGGTCTGGAGGAGTGTAGGGATGATGGTGTAGAAGGCCGAACTAATTTCCACAAACAGGATCCTCACATAAGTCCCTGATTTGTCCAGGTGTTGCAGGATGTAATGCAATCCCATGTTGACTGCATCATCCACGGTCCTGTTTGCCCGGTAAGCAAATCTGTTTGGGGTCTTCTATCTGACTGGTAGAATTGATGGTTATGAAATTTGAGGCTTTAGACCTCCTGAAATTTGAGGCTTTTACATCCTGGAGGTCCTTTGGGGCCCTCGGAGGAGAGGCAGCTGAGGAGGAGAGAGGTCGAGGTGTATAGAGTGTGGTGCAGTGGAGTTTTGGTTGACACAATCAATATTGTATATTAATTGTATATTATTGTATACAATATTGTAAGTGTTATATAAATAAAAGTGTCTTGGCTTGACTTGACTTTGGGAATTTATTTGGAAAAATGTTGCAGTGTTCTTGCAATGAAAGTCATTGGGGCTCAATACTATTTTAATGCATTTACACATGGCTTTTAATGCGATAAAGTATTCCTGTGGCTCAGTGGTTAGAGCATTGCGTTAGCAGCGCAAAGGTTGTGGGTTTGATTCCCAGGGAACACACATACTGACAATACAAATGTATAGCCTGAATGCACTGTAAGTCGCTTTGGATAAAAGCGTCTGCTAAATGCATAAATGTAAATGTGAAGTGTGATCTGGGGAAAGAAAATGAGCTGAATTGGCTTTCTAGGTCTAAAGCCTCAAATTTCATAACCATCACTTCTATGAACTATTGAAAATGATGTTCTATTTTGCTGCTACACAGAACAAACAGAGCTGATCCTCTGTATGTGATTTAATGTGATTTAATTTTAACACTAAATTCAGTGTCTTTCTTGAGAAGCTGCTGATGCTGAGACACACTTTATGGTGCTGGGTATCCTTAACACTGCACACATATTCAGTATAAACAATGAATGATAACATAATCAGTTCAACTAACTGAAAATGATAGTAGATATGGCAGGTAAGTGGATTTACGCCTCAGGGTTCACAAGTCACCATTCTTTAGAAATCATCTTTCAAACTTTCAAAGAAGGTTAAGGGTGTTGTTCATCTTAGCATGTCAATCACAGAGTATAAAGGAACATTTAAAGACCTGCATGTGTCACTGCTGAAGATGACACATCAGAAAAGATTGAAATCTAAAAAAAATGTTTACGGCAGTAGCTATTTGCACTGTGTAAATGTACAGTGTAAACATTTTTAATAGGGTGTTAGTATAAAAAACACACACGAACGTGCAGTAAATGTATTTCAGTCAGGACCACTCTGTTTGGTTAAGTTTATTGTAGAGGTCCTGAACATTATTTTGGAGGCAGGATTTGTTCTAAAGGGTAAAGATTCTGAGCTGTCTACAAGTAAACCTCACTGAGGTTTGAAACCCCCGATGACTAATGCAATTACCAGAATTTTTTTTACAAATAAAATTCCATGCAGAAGTGATACAAGGCTGTAAATGAGACTGAACAAAACTAAGCAACGATTAGCTTATAGTTGATTTCTGTGGAAAAGACGCTAGTGATCATGTGCCTGTATAAGGAGGAGCTGGGGATGGAGGAGGTGCATATCTGGGTGACAAACTAAGGAAAGTGTGAGTACGGTTGAACTTGTATATCTTATTTAATGGGAGGAGATACAACCAGCTGAGTGTCAGCTGATGCTGGCTATCATGCTGTGGTCTGCCTGAACTATGCTTGAGCTCCATTTGTCACTCAATCTACTTTTATAAATTAACAGTTTAATAGACAGTTTGATAAGGGCTGTAAAAATGGTTACTGAAAAGGTTAACTAAAATGGATAAAGCTTATTTTAAAAATTTAATATAATAGAGTTATGTATCACAGACACACTTTTAGTAATTTGGCTACACTGTAAATCCCAATGTTGTCATTAATAGACAAAACAAGTTATCATAACTAAGCATTACTTAAAATGACAAGTTTTGGTGTCAAAACTTATACAGCTATGTTTAATTAGCTCATTTGAGAGCAATCATCTTTTGAATTAAGATTTTAAGTGTAATGAACTCACAATTTAAATTTATTAAATTTTTGCTCTGTGTCTCTATTTAATATGATTGGTCATGTTTGAAATTCTGCCCTGACAAATGCGCTGATTGGTCATATAACACAAGGCAGTACATTTTTGGTCGTTGAAGCAGCGGTCCAGAGGCACTGTCAGAGAGAGCCGTCTAAGATGAAAATCAAATGTTAAATTGGTAAGTAGAGATTAAATGCAGTGGTGGGCCGTCAGGGGCAGAGAAGGCCCTGTTGCCCCTATACAATTTAGTGAAAAAAGTTTTTATTGATTATTTAGGTATCATTTTCATCTGTGTAAAATATCCACAAAATTGCCTATGATTAGTTTAGTTGAAGCTCAACTGGAATATCCTACATAAAAAAGTCTAGGCCAGCACTACAGATAGTGCTACCCTTTTGTTGAAAGACATCACATATGATTCGTTTACGAGCATTACTGACAGAATCATCAGCCAATCAAATTTTGACGTTCAATTAAAGCCGTCCTCTGGGTCTAGCTGCGTGCCCAGTGCTACCCCCAGCATTAGACCACCCATTTAAACAGGGATTTCCAAGGAATGAAAGTGAAATTCAATGAAAAGAAAATGAGAGCTGCAGTCATCTGCGCCTACAACAGATCTTGTTGCCTATCTACTAAAAACGCCTTTTTTCATGGCGCTCTTTTGCAGACAAAAGAGAATAACTGAGAAAGGAGGCCCTACACCCAAACTGAATTCCTTAACAAAGGCCAGCAAAGGTTTTGTGCAACATTTCAAATATTGCAACTTTGAGAGCTATGAGTGGCTAACAGCTAGCACCAAGCACCAAGCACAAGTTATTTTGTTGGCCATGTTTACTTTTTAATCCAAGTAAAGGGACATAGAATGATATACCCATGGACTATTTACAAGTGACAGGTGAGTGCTTTATTATGTGATGAGTATTGTATAATGCACATTGTTATGGAGGTGTACGTGGTGAATTGATAATACTGTGGTGTGGTGTGTGGATGTCCAGCTTTTGTAAAATTTTGCTACTTTGGGGGCGTTGTCATTTTAGAGTGACGTGAATGTGCATAGTGACCTGTGTATTGGCAGATTACTTTTACTGACCATGTAGTGAAATTTACTCTGAATTTATCCCACCCTAATCTAGCCTACTTTTGAAATTATTGATCAGCCATCATTGTTGTGGAGAGTCTGTGTGCTGCATAATATGTGCATTATATGCATATGGTAGCGTTAGCTGTAACAGAGATGTGTAAGATGTGTACATGTAGTTTTCAGTTGCTTACTGAAGGCTATGACTGAAACCCTACGGTATGTCCACTGATTAAACATATTTACAGGTACATCTAAAAAAATAGAATATGAAACTTACATATAATTTAGTGGAAAACTTTTTTTTTGTTGATAATTTTTTCTTGTAACAAAATATTAGAATATTATTTAAAAAAGTGAAACTTACATATAATTTAGATTCATTACAAGTAAAGTAAAACTCTTCAAACTTTTTTTTTGTTGTAATTTGGACGATTAATGCTATGGGGTATTGTCGAGAGGAAGATGAGAGACACCAAAACCAACAACAGCTAATGAATGTGAAAAATCAGTATTTCAAAATATTAGAATATTAAGCGCGGCACCACATTTCAGTCGGAGCACCGAAATTCAATAAATCCCGCCAAAAAGACCATCCATACAGTATAAATTGTGGGCAAACTTTAAATTATCTCAATTTTAATGTATTGCCACAAAAAAAAATACGAAAAAAGAAACAAAACTCTTTGAAACCACAATAATGGGGAACTAAATGATTATTTAAAAACTGACATTAAATATCATTCTGACTTGCTTTTTTCCAATAGTCTAACACTCTTTCCACATTATTAAATATTCTCAATGGTCCAGAAGATGATCATTGACACCCTCCAGATGAAGAGGAGACAAAGAGAATTCTAAATACAAAAGGTAACTTTTGCTTTTGTCAGGAAATTTGAATATTTTGTTTATTTAACAGAGCACTTACTACCTCTCCACTGGCATCCTTTCATTACATCATTTGTTTTTCAAACTGAAAGGGCATCCAACTACCTGTGGCAGATTATTGGTGTTACTTCATGCTTCCTTCTGCTGACAAGTACAAATTCATGTTTATGGAGATGCTATTTTCAGAAAGATTTTCAAGTGAATATAATTTATCAGCAGATTTTTACACCACTGACTTGGCACAGAAAAATGAGCTGACCACACAGAGGAATTATAATGTAATATAATTATAATACATCTCCTAAAGCATTTTTCCTATTTTGTACCAAAAGACATTAAACATATTCTTATTTTCCTGGATTATTTTTCTTTCAATGACCAAAAAAAAGGAAATGGTGATCATAAATAATTTTTCATATATAATTTACTGTGTTTGATTGGTCAACAGTTTGAATGAATTAATGTGGTATTTAAACTCATAAAAAGGGAGAGGAGACAGATAATCTATGGGGTATTGTCGAGAGGAAGATGAGACCCTGCTTTTCCGGGTTGACACCAAAACCAACAATGCAGATGACCTGAAGGCCGCCATCAAAGCAACATGGGCTTTCATTACACCTGAGCAGTGACACCAGCTGATTACCTCCATGCCATGCCACATTGATGCAATAATTCATGCAAAATGAGGCCCAACCAAGTATTGAGTGCATAGAAATTAACAATCTTTTTAGAAGCCTGACATTTATGTTTAACATATCCTTTTTTTATTGATCTTATGTAATATTAAAATTTTCTGAGATACTAAATTTTGGGTTTTCATTATCTGCAAGCCATAATCATCCAAATTTCAAGAAATAAAGGCTTGAAATATTTCACTCTGTGTAATGACTCTATTTAATATATGGGTTTTGCTTTCTAAAATGAGTGACAAAAAATATTGACTTTTTTCATGATATTCTAATCTGTTTAGTTGTACCTGTATACACTTTTCTTAATTACCTTACAAGTTTTATTGTAATGGTATTCGAACGTTATAATAGCAAATTTCCCATTTTTCTCTTGTAGAGGCGGTCGTCGTGAAGCAGGCGGAAAGAGAGCTCTCGTCATGAAGACTCATTGAAGTATGCTGGTAGGTTAATTGTAAAATACATGTGTACATTTTGCTAAGTTGTCTTCAAAAACTTTTCAAATTCGGTGTGATTTGCAAGTTGGACGATAAAACAAAAACAATGTTTATCACATAAAATGTTCGATAATTAATGTTCGAAATGTTCTATTTAATGTTTATGAACTACGCAAACAACATTAAATGGCAAATGCGGCAAAAGCGGAAAGAAACAGCGCTACTCGTCTGAATCGCATGCCACGCGGACCGTTTCAACTCTGCCCAAAATAAAAGAGCACCGCGGAGAGCTAGGAGCAAATGCGTTTTTAACTTATTCACTGACCGTTCGCAGTCACGCAATCACTAAACAGCGCTACAAGATCCAGTGACAAGCGCACAAGTTCTCCGATTTAAACAAAAATACATGTCTCTGTTAATTAACCTAGTGTAATGTCCGATCAGAGTAAGCTTACATTATCAATAGCAATGACGCGGAAAACAGTCGAGAGCTTTCAAATAGAAATCACCAGCATTTAGCATGGATTTACTGTAACACTGTCTGTGTTATTGTGGCAGACATGTAGGATGTTCATATTTAATTTTATTAAATTCTGAATGTGTAGGCATTAAATGTATTAAAGGAGTAATGGAATATAATTACAGTTCTTAAGCTACATCAGTTTTTTGTGTATTAGTGTTATTTGTATTGCATTTGTATAGAGTAGGCCTAGTCTATAATTAATAAAAACATGTCTGGTTTAAATACTTTTCACAACTTTCACCCAGGAGCAAAAAATCTGCCACTAAACATGGATTTACTAGATTTGACATTTATCATTTATAATATCGACTGATATGAAAATTCTAGTTTTTTTTTTACGTTTGAGATACTATCTTCCCGTAAGAACATCTGAGTGGTGTTAAATTTCCTGTTTTCCTCTGACAGCAGGACTAGCAGACAGGCAGTCATCCTGAAGCATGAAGAAAAAGAGCCTTAATTGTGATTAAGACTCATTGAAGTATGCTGGTAGGTTAAATGATACCTTAAAATGAAAAGTTGCTGTTAATTTACTCACTTTGCTTCATAAGACAGGAGCCACAATATTAAATTAGGTTTTCCTGTGTATGTTTTTTTTACTCTCATAGTGCTGGTAGCTGTTGACTTGCATTATATGAATCACCAAAGACCACCGTTTCAGCTAAAAACTTCTTTAGTCTTGAACTGAAGAAGAAAACTCATCTAAATTTGGATGAGGGTGAGTAAATTAACAGCAAATTTTCATTTTTGGGGTTGAAATATCCCTTTATTTTTCACCTTTTGAAATGTACGTGAGTTTGCATGAATGTGAATACATTTTAATTTGTTGATGTTTATTCATTTTCTCTATATGTCCGATGATCGTAGCATCATACTTGATGTGTTCAATGTATTCTACTCTCCATGGGCAGAAATACCTGCAATCTAAAATACAGTCTTTGGCAAACCTATTTGGTTAAAAAGTAAAAATAAAACTTCTTAATTTTTTACACACTTTGAATAGCTACTACCATTCACAAATAATGTGCACATTTCTATGAAGCATATAGATTCACCTTTTGTTGACTTAAAATGTTTCTTGAAAATGTGACTTAACAATATGAGCTTACTCTTATAAAAGCACTGTTTCTGTTAAATATATTAATGTAGGTGACAAACATGTCCGTTGTTGTTCAGTGTACTTGTAATTGTTCTGATACTCCATGTATTGTAATTGTATGTTATTATGCAGCTATTTCAGTACACATGATCAAAATTCATCTATGTAGTGTAACCCAAATAAAGTTGTTGATGTGAAGAAAAAATGTGATTTAATGATTTATAAATTGTTCTTAAAGCCAATTAAACACAAAAAAATCCACAAGTTTTGGGGTATTTTCCACTGTTGGGCCAGTGCTTTCAGTAGGCCGGGCGGGGCTAATAGCCTCAGACCTGTAGCACCGAGCCAAAAATCACGCTGCGTTTAAACCGTTAGGCCAGAAGCTCTGCTGTGCTTCACTAAAACCCACCCTTTACACACCTCGCTGAACAGCGATGCGCAACCCCATCATTTCGCCAACAAAGAGAAGTTATCATAAGTAAATCACTGGAACTAGCGAGATCACAAGACGAATGCAATAAATCTTGTTTTCTTAAAGATTTAAAAACACAAATAGACACACATAGCCTATTATTCAGTCGTGTCTGTTTCTGTTATTTGTAGTCACAGACAGTTTAGGTCTACATCATATTTATAAAGAATGCAGATTTCTTATCATTTCCCATCAAAAATATCATCATGAGTAGCTTTAGCACTCTCTGTAGTCCAGTACATTGTTATATTTTCAGTCAGAAAAACTAGGTTAATGTGACTAATTAAATGATGATTGTGCATTAGTGATGAACACTTGCTGTTATTGAGAATCACATGTTGATGTTTTATTGATTAAAATGATGCCACCGTCATGGAAGTCAGTGTTTGCTTTAGTTGGGCTCTTGACCCTTGACTCCTGTGTTAAATCACTCACTGTAACAATGCATGAGCTGTTGTAAAGCAGAGAGCTCAGTGCATGACAATTAGCAGCTGTCAGCTGTTTTTATATGATGAGATAGTCATCATGAGCAGGCATGGTTGCAATCAAAATATTTTTGTGTATTGCAGGTTTTGCATGATCAACCCTGAGAAACTACAGCATGCAAACAAAGTGATGCTTTTATAGGAATGGTGAATTAATTTATAATTTGTGTAATGCATATACAAATTTGAACCCCAGTACTGTTTAGACACAGAGACATTACGAACCAGCATATAAAAACTCCCATCATGCACTGCAGTATAAATTATTATGGACACCACTGTTGAGGATTTTAGGATAAATGTGCATGTATAAAAGACTGAGCCAATACAGTTCTTATTTTTCTTCAATATTGAAGCATGATGGTGGTATTTTTTTTCACAGTTCAGTAATCACCGAATGTCAGTCAACAAGCCAAAGAGAGACACTTTCATGATGTTCATTCATCATGAGTTATAGGCATATAGTGTAAACTCATCTGCTACTTAAAGGTTGGTTCAGCAATTCATAAACATTTGCTGTAAAACAATATTGCAATTGCTTAGAAGAAAATTACTTTGAATTATTAAAAGGGTCAAGAGCCTAACTAAAGCAAACACTGACATCCATGATGGTGGCATAATTTTAACCAAAAAACATCAACAGCTGATCCTCTGTCATTCTCAATATCAGCAGGTGTTCATTACTAATCTCAGTAAATGTAACTCTTAAACTCTTTGAAAGTCCCACCTCTGCTCAATTGATTCATTACCAGGACTCGACACTGGACTCAGATACAACAATTTTACTTCGTCACATTACACCGATGCACGAGGGCAACACTATGCTGTAAAGGGTTAAATGTGGAGTGTAACATCAAAGACACACCCTTCCATTCGTGAGTTTAGCGATCGATGGAATGTAGTTTGCATATTATTATGGGACAGTGAGTTATGTCAAAAATTATCTTGATGATTAGCACCACAAAAGCAATTCCAGCAATGAATTTCTGGTTGAGATGAGTCAAGTTATTTGTTAGTAAATAAATGGTAACACAAAAATACAATTCTTTACTTAATTTTGTGGTAAATTAGTTTTGTATATCAAGAATTTGCTGATCACAAAACAACCAAAAAAACAGATTTCCAGCTCTACACACCACTTACATATTTCTGCAGAATCAAAAACTCTGTGAAAAGCACTATACACGTATACAAGTAAATAACTTGACTTCTCTCAGCCATTCATGTTTTTTAAGGCGTTTACTTTTTTATTTATTTAGTGGTTTGTTTTGTTGTTTTGTTGTTGTGCTGTTATGTTTGAAAACATGAGGCACAATGCACTATCTTTTTGTTTTACTTTTTTATGGGGGTCATTTATTGGTCTTTATAAAAGACCAGTGTGTTATGTTTTATTGTTTTGTTGATGTTGCTAGAAACCACTGAATCATCTGTCCTGTCAGTCTAATTAAGAATTATAGTACGAGCGCTCTAAAATCTTTGGTTTGTTGTTGAGTAAACTGTCATATTGTCAAAAATTTAAATCACCATTATGGGGGTCAGTGTGTACTTGAATTGGAATCTCTTTGACTCTTGACTTTTTAACACTTGAGTTATAAGTCCCCCGGGGTAGCTAGACAAGCTTCGTGAAAAGGTGGTCATATGGTGTTAAAAAGGCATTATGTTTATAACTTATTATGTCCTTCTCCTGAGCACCTGTGGCGTAATGGGCCATTATTTCATTTCAGATGCTGTATCGTTTGCTTTCTGTTTCATGAATTGTGTTTTTTTTCTGAGGTGGACAGTAACGAACTACATTTACTTGAGTACTGTACTTTAGTACACTTTTTGAGTATCTGTATTACTTGAGTATTATTTTTCTGGAAACTTGCTACTTAAACTTCACCACATTTGAAGGACAAATATCTTACTTTTTTACTCCGCTACATTTATATCAAGGTCCTGTGGTAACTTCTGCCTTTTCTATGAAGAATCACTCTTGAAATCTTGGGGTTTTGATGCCAGAAGATAGACTTTATTTCAAACAGAGAAACAAAGCCGAGAAGATTTCTGCAGAAAGGATCTCTCGAATGTTTTTTTGTGTCCTCCTTAAATAGTGTCTCTTCTAGGCGTGATCAACACATTTCATTCATATGTTTTCCTTACACATACAATTCGCTTCGCTTCCTCCCTAGAGAGAAGGGGCCCCAAGACGTGTTTTTACAGATGTTTTACAGATCTCGAGGGTCTGCACATTCCATCTTGCAGGCCTCGTACACACACAGTCCCACATATATATGCTTATAATGGAAGAATAACTTGATACATAAATGGCTAAATTCCCCTTGATTATACTTGATTAATATTTTGACTAATAAAACTCTTCTACATATTTCCCCCTTTGAGACTTAGTAAGTCTTACATTTGCTTATCGTCACCCAGAGTGCTACTTCAGAATCCAGTCTCATCAGTTAACACTACGTAGCGACTAAATAAGTCACACAGTTTTTGGCAGAGCATCAGGACCAAACATCTCCCCCAGCACTCTGACTAGATTATGCAGCAGGACCAAACATCTCCCCCCACACTTGGAGTAAAAGATCCTGTCTCCTTAATCCTTCATTTAATATAAAGTCTCTCCTTAATCCTTCAATGTTATAAGCACGAGAGTGTAAATTGGTTCAGCACTTGCCTGTGGTTGTCATGTATAAAAGACAATAGAATTAAACATCAAAACATAAAAATTGTAACATCACAAAAAAACACCATAGTTGATCTTCAGCCCAGACACTTTGCGCATCATAGAGGGCCACCCTTGGGCAGCGGTTTAGGCTAGTCCTTACACCCAGGGTATGTTTCTTCTTTATACCTCTTCTTCGTCCTCATTGGAATTACTGGCACTATCATCCAAAGTTTGCTCATTTAAGTTTAGTTTGTTTAGCCATTCTTAATAATATTCATCCAGGTTATCTTCTGTAATCATTTGTCTATTATTTGGGACTTTTATTATTTCAATTTGCTTAACAGTAGCATTAACGATTAATGTTCTTAATATGAGTAATACACAGCAAAATAATAATCCTCCTATTAATATTGCAACTCCTAAAAACATTCCCAGTTTAGCAAACCATGCTCCCCATGCTCCAAATTTCAAATCAAACCAATTCCAAACTCGTTTGTCTATTCCTGCATTTGCTGTAACTTCAGCTCTTAATTTTTTAATTTTAGTCATATCTTCACTAAAAGCTCCCTCTTGTGCAGTATTATTTGTTATAAAAGTACAACATTGATCTCCAAACATAACACAAACTCCTCCTTTGCCTGCCAAAAGCCAATTGAGAGCTTGTCTGTTTTGCCATGTCATTTTACTTGTTGCGTGCACTTGGTCTCCTAATAAGGTTAACGCATCATCAGTACAATTAAAGAATCTTTGTTGATTATAATAAATATAATTAATCCATTCCGCATTTTGTTTGGTGTGATCCAAACAAATATTGACTCAAAACCTGCTTTTACTTCATCTCTTGCCTAAAATTAATTTGGAATTCCTCGCGGTTGTCCAATTGAGTCTATATATACTTTGGGGTCTGGCTCGTAACCTCTTCTAATTCTGTTGTCTTCTTTGTTTGTGCTTTGTTCTGTTTCCCATTGGGCCATGTTAATTTCTTGTAGTAATCGTACTCTTACGCATATACCTTTCCATCCAATTGGTAAAGAAGGCAATAATGACTCACCTCCACAGATCCAAAATAAATCTGCTATTATTAATGATTGGTCTTCATACATTTCTATAGAAGGTAAAGCAATAGTTTGATTTTCACATTTTTCTGGTGTTATTTTACTTCCTTTATTTGTTCCGAGTGCTAAAAGTTCTGGAGCTCTAGAAGGAATTCCTGATTTCCAAGAATTGTTCTTATCTATATACCAATATAGACATATATTATCTATATATATATATATATATATTATCTATATAACAGCACATTTTACTTTGAACTTGCCCACATTTTGTGTTCCTTTTGGTTTATGGAAACACTCATATTCTTGTTTATAATCTATGCTATACCATTTAGGAATTCCGTTTTTCAATTATTATATTTTGGCTGACATCTGAATACTGACACCAAGATCCCCAGAGTGGTCTAAATAAATAATCTGTTAATTTAGGATTTCCCAAAAATCCCAGCCATTCAGCTAAACAATATGGTCTGGTAAAATCGGTTAAATGACAAAAGTTTCTCCCAAATTCGGCACATTTTTGATAGTCATATGGATTTGGTATGGCTATCACTTTGTTTAATGGAGATTTGGAGCACAGCAAGCAATTTTCTTTCCCTGTTTCTTAGACTTATTCTCTCTCCTCTCCTGTTCACCTGACAGGAGGATGTGAGTTCCTTGTGAATCTTTAGTTTGCACTTCATCTTGTGTCTCTTGTTTCTCCTTGTCCCTTTCTCCTGAATAATCTGCTTGTCTGTTTCTTTCTCTTTCCGTCCTTCTCTTGGGAACTCTAGTACAGTGGTTTAGATGATACCAGGTTGTCCTTCCCTCCACTCGGACTGCTGTTGGAGTAGCTCTCACCACTTTGTAGGGTCCCTCTCTCCTTGGCTCATTCCATTTTCTCCGGAATACCCTCAAATATACTAGGTCACCCACAACAACTGGTGATGATGTCTCTGTTTCCTCTCTGGGCTCTTTTCTTTTTTCCTATAAATAGATAGCTTTATGTATGGCAGTAAATTTCTTCATATACGAGTTGTTTAATTTGTAATTGTTCTAGAGGTGGTTCTTTGTAGGGACCTCTACAATATGGCACAGGCATGGGTCGACCCGTAAGCATTTCATGCGGTGTTAAGTGCGTGTTTCTGTTAGTTTGCATGCGATAGCTCATTAGTGCAAGAGGTAACGCGTCAATCCAGTTAAGTTTAGTACTTTCACATATTTTGTTCAGTTTGTCCTTGATGGTTCCATTCAATCTCTCTACTGCCCCTTGTGATTGAGGATGGTAAATACACCCTAGTCTTTGCTTTATTCTTAATTGTTGCAGTACTTGTTTTATAGTTTTTTGTATGAATGCCGAGCCATTATCTGAACTTATTTCTGATGGCATGCCAAATCTAGGAATTACTTCTCTTGTTAGAAATTTAATTACTGTTCCTGCTCCTTGATCTGCTGATGGTACTGGCTCCACCACCTGCTAAATCTGTCTATGATCACAAGCATGTACCTATTGCCTTGTACTCGCGTTATCATATCCACATAGTCCATTACCAAATGCTTAAATGGTCCTTCTGGTACTGGTATATGGCCTATTGATGTCGCTATCCCTTTCCTCACATTGTATTTGGCACAAACTTCAAAATTTGGCAAAAATGTATCCACCATTGCATGTAAATAAGGAGACCAAAATCCTTGCTGTTTAATTTTCCTTATTACTTCCCCCCTTGCGCAATGGTCAAAACTATGCGCATCTGCAATGAGAATATTCAAAAGTGAAGTTGGTGCAACAATTTGTCCTTCATGTGCACGCCAGATCTCTTGTGAGTCTTTTTTTAGCTCCCCTTTGGTGCCACATTGATTGTTCATAGGGGCCTGCTTGTTGTTGAATTCGAGTTATATCATCCAATTTAGGTTGAGGTTATATTAGTACTACAGGTGCTAATACAGCTACCTGACATTGTGAAGCTTTTTTAGCTTCTAAATCTGCTGCATTGTTTCCCTTAATGACATAATCATATCCCTTTTTATGTGCCTGCCATTTGATTAATGCTGGTCTTTTTGGTAGCATCATAGCATACATTTATTTACCTATTTGTTCACCATGTTGGAATACACTGCTCCGAATAGATGACATACACCATGAACATATGCTGAATCCGTGAAAATATTGGCTGTTTGTGCTTTCGCTAACTGACATGCAGCTGTAAGAGCTTTTAATTCTGCTAATTGAGCAGAACAAGGTTGTACACAATGTTGTGATATCACAGGTACAAATTCTTCACTCTTCACTACTGAATATCCTGTATGATTTCCTACATGGTCTCTAAAAATAGAACCATCTACGAAGTAAGTGACTTCTGCTTCAGGGATGGGTTTTGATTCAAGATCTGGTCGTAATCTTGTAAATGCCAATGACTCATTCACACAATCATGAGGTTTTCCTTCAAAAGCCAAAGGAATTAATTCAGCTGGATTAACTGTACGGCATTGTTTAACTGTAACATCTGGATATGTGAGTAGGGATGAATAGGCCAGAATTCGAGCTTGAGTCAGAACAAATTTCCCTTGTTCTAATAATTCCACAATTTTGTGATGAGTATAAATAGTTACTGGGTATCCCATGGTTATTGTGGATGCTTTTTCATAAGCATAATATACTGCTGCCAGGCCTTGTTGGTAACCCTCTGCTACATTATCCAACTTTGTGCTGTAATAAGCTATAGGCTGTTTTTATTTCCTCCCACAAGTCTCTTGCATCAGTACAGCTGATACATAACCATCAGCTCTATTTGCCACATAAAATTAAAATGTTTAGAGTAGTCAGCCATTCCCAACGTAGGGTCCTGTTGTAGTTCCTTTTTTAAAAGTATCAAATGCTATTAAGGCATCCGTGTTCCATTTTAATGGATTACTTAAATGTTGCAATCCTGCTTGTTTCATGATTTCACTTAATGGCCCTGTCTTTACTGTATAGTCTTCTATCCAATCGGCACTAAAGCCAGTCATTCCTAGGAAAGTCATCATTTGTCCTATTGTTTGAGGCTATGTTGCTTTACTTATGCCTTTTAACTGTGCATTTTGTGTGACAAATGCAATCAATCTTCCCAAGTATTCAACTTGAGGCTGGCAATACTGTATTTGGTTTTGGGATACTTTGTGACCTCCTTGTGCTAATTTTGTCAATACCTTAATAGAGTCTCTATGAAATTGTTCTAGTGAGGAAGAACAAATAATCAAATCATCCATATATTGTAATAGTGTACGGTCTATTATAAGATCTTCTAAATCTGCCTTTAGCATTCGATTAAATATGTGTGGTGAATGTTTAAATACTTGAGGGATTCTAGTGTATTTATACTGTTTACCTGCATTTGTAAAGGCAAACAAATATCTTCTCTCTTCTGCTAGCGGCACACTGAAGTAAGCTGAGCAGAGATCAATTACCGTAAGGTATTTGGCATCAGGAGGGACATTCGTCAGTAATGTGTGTGGGTTTGGTAATTCAGCTGTCAAATTCTCTACTATTTAATTGATTGCTCGTAAGTCATGAACTAGTCGCCATCTATTTTGATGGCTCGATGAGCTTCGAAGAACAAAGTATTATAATTTTTTTATATTTTATTGTCACAATTCGTTCATGCCACACAGTTTTTAAACAAGTTTCTCGTTTGATTTAGAAATGTACATGCAATGTGAAACAAAAATACGTCATAATTAAAAATATGACATTTTTGTTAAAATCACAATGTTATGTGTTGAATGAAAGTACATTTGTGTGATTTTTAAAAGCAGAGTGGTATTCCAAAAAATCAAATGAATGAAATAAATAGTAGATCAAAACAGGCAAAGGGTAGAATACAATAGAAACACAACTACTAAAAGTCATATGTTGTGCAGGATCGAGGGTGAGTCAATATCGAAATTGTCCATTCACTCCAGGTCTCCAGAACAGGCCCGACCTCCTGTTTCAAGGGACCAGTGTAGATTCTCTCTCCTCCGGCCCGCTGGCCCACTGTTACCGTAGCCAGAGTGGTGAGGGTGCATCTACGGGTGGCCAGGGTCGGTGGCGGATGGGACCTTCCCCGTGCGACCCCGGCTCCCCCCATCTGAATATCGTCCCCCGGTTTCAAGGGACCAGTGTAGATTCTCTCTCTGCCCGCTGGCCCACTGTTACCGTAGCCAGAGTGGTGAGGGTGCATCTACGGGTGGCCAGGGTCGGTGGCGGATGGGACCTTCCCGTGGACCCCGGCTCCCCCATCTGAATATCGTCCCCGGTACCCCTGCAGCATTGATGTTACCATTAGCTCACTTGCAGAAAAACAGGGGGCCAGTTCAGAACCACGGGTGCCACGCAGCGCCGCACTCCCAGAGCAGATGTCGGACGGTCTCCGGTAAACCACATCCGGGACACATAAGGGTGAGCCAGAGCGAGGTGAATTCTTGTTTTGTTAAGTCCTTCAAGCCCCGGCCCACCCCAAGGATGGCGATTTGGGCCCCACCTATACACTTGGACCCCCCGCAAGAAGTAAAAAACTGCCCTCTCCAGGATAACCAGGAATCTTCTTGGTCGACTAAAAACAAAACAGAGGATTAAAATTAAATTTAAAATCACGGCTTTAAATGTTATAATCTTACCTTCAATCGTCATCTGTCTTAGTCTTTGCCTAACTTTCTCTAAGACGTCAGTCCAGTTCCCTCGTCCTCCACCCCCTCTGTCAAAATTTACTCCTAAAAATTTTAAGTCAGTGTCTTTAAAATAGAAATCTAGTCCCCCTGTGTCGAGGGGCCTCGGACTTGCTCCTATTGAGCTTTGCGCCCGAGGCCTGACCGTACCAGTCCGTCAAATCCATTGCTCTTCATACCGATAAAATGTCCGTGGCTAAAAGAGTTATGTTGTTCATGTATAAAACACAGGTCGCAGTCAGTCCACCCATCCCCGGCACATCTAGTCCTTTGATCCATTGATCCCTTCTCAAAATCTGTGTCAGTGGCTCAATACAAGCCACATACAGAAGAGGAGATAAAGGACATCACTGACGCACACCGCTGTGAATATTCACAGCTTTGGAAAGATGCCCATTTACCAGGATTTTTGGACACTGGACTACACTAACCTGTTTCAGGAAACTTTATCCACGAATCCAACGTGGCCACTTGAGATTCTCCGGAACATGGAGATGAACAATGGCCACTTGAATAACCCCTCAAGGCGACGAATCAAAAAGCACCACGGTAAACGCGCTGGGATCCGCAACAGATTGAGAAAAAGGGCTCGTCGTCCTCCTCTCCCGAGTATCCTGCTCACCAATGTCCAATCCTTGGAGAGTAAGATGGACGATCTTAGAATCCGGATAAGTTTCCAACATGACATAAGTGACTGTAACATCCTTTGTTTGACTGAAACATGGCTCACGACCTCGGTTCCGGACACTGCTGTAATGCCGTCTGATACATTTTCTGTTTTACAGATGGACAGAACAGCCGAGGCCGGTAAAACCAAAGGTGGAAGAGTGTGTTTCATGATCAACAGGAAATGGTGTGACACCAGGAATATCTCCATTCTGTCGCTCTCCTGCTCGCCTCATCTGGAACATCTATCCATTATCTTCCGCCCATTCTATCTGCCCAGGGAGTTTTCATCGATCATTGTTACTGCTGTTTACATTCCAACACAGGCAGACACTGGCTTGGCTTTGTGTAAGCTTCATGATGTGCTCAGCGTCTACAATAACCTGTTAACCTGCATGAGGATGCTGGCGCTCTGAACGCTCTTTGTTTGCACATGTCATTGTTTACAAATAGATTAAATGAAACGGGCCAAAATTAATCTTGACAAACTATATATCATTCTGAAGGTCTAAGCCTCAAGCATCGACGATAGATCGCTGTTTTTCGATGGAAAGCTTATAAGGAATATATTTGTTAAATTTATGTAAGCAGTACACATTAAACCGTCCATAATAAAAAAGCAGTATATACCAGCTTCGTGTAATATTGAGTCACAAACGCATCCACTGCTGTAAATCCCGGTTTAGTTAGAGAGGTAAGGGTCCACGAAACAACATCCCATTGAGCATTTTAGTCCAATGAAGCATAACGGTGTTATATGGACAGATATTCCTTTGTTTACATCTCCTTTCTTCAGGAATAGTTATTGTTTGTATCCGTTATGGAATAGCTCACGCTCAAAAAAATGCATATTGGTTGTAAAAAAACATGGTTTTGTAGTATACAGTGTTACACACAGAATGATACCATCCCCCCCCCAAAAAAAGTGGGAAAAAAGCGTTTGTTTGAATTCTGGCGCTCTCTCATGAGGTCTGTGACGCATGCTATGGTGTACCTGTCATCTGATGGGGGCGGAACTTAGTAAACTATATATAGTCTCAGGAAAATCAAATTTTTCATGGTATCTTCTTCAGATTTTAAATATAAACTCATGAGACATGTAACTTTCAACCCATTACTTTTCTGGATTGCTACAGGACTTATTTCATGTAATTTTATATGAAATACTATTTTTTTATTCAGTGTGGTATACTTTTCAAGGCACTTCAGTCTCAATAACTTTTTATCTTTTTGAGCATTATCAACTCTGGATGATGGATAGTAAAGCCCAAATGGTCTTCTTTGCAAAGACACCAAAACACAAGTCAGCATTTGTTATCATTTTAAGTTAGGTAGGTCTTTTTCAACTGTGAGTCCCAAAATGGGGAATGATGGCTAACAGCTTACAAGATGCCAAACTTTTTTCAAAATGTATCCTGTCCAACTAGAGGACCGAATACACTGGATCATTGCTACACTCAGTTTAAAAATGCCTACAATGCCTTCTCACTACCGGCTTTTGGCAAATCGGACCATGTCGCCATTTTCCTCACACCGGAATATAAACAAAGGCTCGTTCAGGAACCCCTGGTGGAGAGAGTAGTGACGCGCTGGTCCTCCCATCCAGAAGCTATGCTACAGGAGGCTCTTGATGACATCAACTCAAGGTTAAAGGTTTTTTTATTCGTCACATACTCAATTATAAAGGATATAATCAGTAGTGAAATGTAAGTCAGGTCAGGTCTGCTCAATGGACAGTGCCAAATATGTAACACAACACAAGAGTATATATATACATTGCCACGGGATGAAGAATCACACAACAACGATTGCTGGAGAAATGCCCCAGAGGGTGGATTTATTCACAAGCAGGGGAGTGTAGACAAAACGTGGGTGCCGTGAGTGCTCTCTTTCCTCGATCCCGGTGCAGTGAGTACGTGCTGTGCTCCAGTGGGGCTGGTCGGTTATCCGCTGCTTTCTGTGGGGGAGATCAGAGGGCGAGTTAGTGCTCAGTCTCATGGAGAAGTGTCTCGTGTGTGGCAGGGCTTTGCAGAAGCGGAGGGTACCGTCCGGTTTCGGGACCATCACGATTGGGCTGGACCACGTGCTGCGTGATGGTTCTATCACCCCTAACTTCAGCATTTGTTGTACTTCCTCAATAGCTTGCCGACAAGCCTCTGGGCCGTTTCCTGACGACGACCTCTGGAGGCGTCCGGATGTCATATTGCAGGACGCTGGTCTGCCCGGGGAGAGACGAGAACACATCAGAGAACTGACCGTTCAGGTGCTGCAGCTCCCCCGTCTGGGCAGCCGAGAGATGGGGGCTGACGTCAACAACCACGGGATTCAAAGAGGCGAGGGCTGCCAGCTGGTCTCTAGTCCCAACCCACTTCTTCAGAAGGTTGACGTGGACATAGCTGCTCGGCTTTTCTCCTTCCTGGCTGACGCACACGATAAGTAACTGGCCCAATCTTCTCCAGCACTGTGTAGGGCCCCTGCCAGGTGGCCAGGAACTTGCAAGCAGCGTTGGGGACTAGGAGCATGACTCGATCCCCAGCCTGGAACTCCCGTGGCTGGGCTGCCCGGTTCTAGTGGCGCTGTTGAGCCTGCTGCGCTTTACTCAAGTGTTCCCGGACTAACGGCATGACCCGGTCGATCCTTTCCCTCATCTGCTTCACATGCTCGATTACAGAGCGATGGGCGGCCGGCTGTTGCTCCCAGGCCTCCTTCGCCACATCCAGGAGGTCGCGGGGTTGCCGGCCAAAGAGGAGCTCGAAGGGGGTGAAGCCAGTGGAGGCCTGGGGAACTTCGCGGATCCCAAAAAGGACATAGGGGATCATGAGGTCCCGGTCGCGCTTGTCCTCTGCGACCACCCGTCTCAGCATCTACTTCAGAGTCTGATTAAAGCGTTCGACCAGTCTGTCGGTCTGGGGATGATAGACGGTGGTCCTCAACTGCTTCACCCGCAACAGCCGGCAGAGGTCAGCCATTAGCCGGGACATAAAGGGGGTACCCTGATTGGTCAGGATCTCCGCTGGGATGCCGACTCGGCTGGAGAGCAGGAAGAGTTCCTGGGTGATGGCTTTGGCGGTGGCTTTTCGGAGGGGAACTGCCTCTGGATACCGGGTGGCATAGTCGACAATCACCAGGATGTGTTCATGTCCCCGGGCAGACTTAGGCAACGGCCCTACAAGGTCCATCCCAATGCGCTTGAAGGGCACCTCGATGATGGGCAGCGGTATCAGCAGACTGGGGGAGGCGTCCTGGGTGACATCACTTGGCAGGTTGGGCAGGCTTGGCAGAACTGCTTCACTTCGGCTTCCAACCCCGGCCAGTGGAAGTGGTCGCGGATCCATTGGATGGTGTTTGTGGCTCCGAGGTTTCCTGCCAAGGGATGTGAGTGCGCCAGCTTCAGTACGGTCTCCGTCTTTGTGCGTGGCACCACCAACAATAATTTTTCCTCCCCCCTTCGCTGAGCGACACAATAGAGCAGGCCGTTTTGGACGATGAAATGTGGGAGAGGATGGGGGGCAGGCTGAGCTTCCTTGCCTTCAATGATTCGGACCTGTGTCCAGCAATGCTTCAGCCTGTCGTCCTCGCGTTGTTCATTTCCAAATTACCCCCCCCCGTCACCTGTTGAAATATCATAGAAAAGGTTAGGGTTTTGGGAGGAGGACTCACCATCTCTCCCGCTGTCTGAGGCCAAAAGAACGGGGCGCTGACGAGGTCCCTTCGTGGGCCTCCGTCTCCGGCGGTCCCCTCGGTGGCTGGCAGGCTGCGTTGCCATGGCCAGCAGGCAGTCAAACCCTGGCCAGTCTCTCCCAATCAGAACGGGCATGGGAAGATCCTTCATCACCCCAACTTCCACGGGCCAGGTACAGAAATGGTCACTCTGCGAGCAGGAACTTGTCGTGTATCCCCGTGGACACAGGTTATGGGGAGAAAGGTTTTACACTCCATGCGGGGAGCGAGAATGTGAGACTGCACCAGACTGACTGCACTGCCAGAATCCAGGATGGCCTGGAACGGCTTTCCGTTTATCTTCACGTCCACTTCCGGAGCTCCAACCAGCAGGTTGTGGTGCACAATGCAGCCTGCCAGCCAGGTCCGTGCATGAAGAGTGGGATCCTCTGTCGACATGGGTTCATCCCGCGGAGAGGGAGCTGCCGGCCTGCTCAGTGGTTGCTGGGTGCCCTCCGGCGCACGTCGCTTCTGAACCACTCTCCGGGGAAACGGCGGCGTGTGCCTGTGACAGAAAACTGGAGACCATGAAAAAAAGAAAAGATAAGGTGAAGGAGATCGCTTGTCAGCGATTCTTCACAAATATTCTCGAATTCTCCACCAGTGTCACGGGATGAAGAATCACGTGACAAGGATTGCTGGAGAAATGCCCCGGAGGGTGGATTTATTCACAAGCAGGGGAGTATAGACAAAACAGGGGAGAGGTACAAGCCCTTGTGGGTGCTCCGGTGCCGTGAGTGCTCTCTTTCCTCGATCCCGGTGCAGTGAGTCTGTGCTGTGCTCCAGTGGGACTGGTCGGTCATCCACTGCTTTCTGTGGAAGAGATCAGAGGGCGAGTTAGTGCTCAGCCTCATGGAGAAGTGTCTCCTGTGTGGCAGGGCTTTCAGGGCTTATGTAGCCACGTGATGAGCTGCAGCTGGGACCGATCAGCCTGTGATGAGGACGGGCAGGTGTTCCTCGCTTGTTTCCAGGGCGACGCTAATGAAGCTTCGGGACACTCGTCACAATATATATATAGGTAAAAATAAAAAATAATAAGAAAAAATAAAGAGTAAAATGTGCAATAAAATAAAATGTCCAAAACAGTATACTGTGGACTTAATAAGTAATAATATAAGAAGGGATGTGCAAGAGGAATGTGCAAACAGGTTGTACCGGGTATATACAGGTGCTGGTCATATAATTAGAATATCATTAAAAAGTTTATTTATTTCACTAATTCCATTCAAAAAGTGAAACTTGTATAATGTATACATTCATTCCACACAGACTGATATATTTCAAGTGTTTATTTCTTTTAATTTTGATGATTATAACTGACAACTAATGAAAACCCCAAATTCAGTATCTCAGAAAATTAGAATATTACTTAAGACCAATACAAAGAAAGGATTTTTTGAAATCTTGGCCAACTGAAAAGTATGAACATGAAAAGTATGAGCATGTACAGCACTCAATACTTAGTTGGGGCTCCTTTTGCCTGAATTACTGCAGCAATGCGGCGTGGCATGGAGTCGATCAGTCTGTGGCACTGCTCAGGTGTTATGAGAGTCCAGGTTGCTCTGATAGTGGCCTTCAGCTCTTCTGCATTGTTGGGTCTGGCATATCGCATCTTCCTCTTCACAATACCCCATAGATTTTCTATGGGGTTAAGGTCAGGCGAGTTTGCTGGCCAATTAAAAACAGGGATACCATGGTCCTTAAACTAGGTACTGGTAGCTTTGGCACTATGTGCAGGTGCCAAGTCCTGTTGGAAAATGAAATCTGCATCTCCATAAAGTTGGTCAGCAGCAGGAAGCATGAAGTGCTCTAAAACTTCCAGGTATACAGCTGTGTTGACCTTGGACCTCAGAAAACACAGTGGACCAACACCAGCAGATGACATGGCACCCCAAACCATCACTGACTGTGGAAACTTTACACTGGACCTCAAGCAACGTGGATTCTGTGCCTCTCCTCTCTTCCTCCAGACTCTGGGACCCTGATTTCCAAAGGAAATGCAAAATTTACTTTCATCAGAGAACATAACTTTGGACCACTCAGCAGCAGTCCAGTCCTTTTTGTCTTTAGCCCAGGCGAGACGCTTCTGACGCTGTCTGTTGTTCAAGAGTGGCTTGACACAAGGAATGCGACAGCTGAAACCCATGTCTTGCATACGTCTGTGCGCAGTGGTTCTTGAAGCACTGACTCCAGCTGCAGTCCACTCTTTGTGAATCTCCCCCACATTTTTGAATGGGTTTTGTTTCACAATCCTGTCCAGGGTGCGGTTATCCCTATTGCTTTTACACTTTTTTCTACCACATCTTTTTCTTCCCTTCGCCTCTCTATTAATGTGTTTGGACACAGAGCTCTGTGAACAGCCAGCCTCTTTTGCAATGACCTTCTGTGTCTTGCCCTCCTTGTGCAAGGTGTCAATGGTCGTCTTTTGGACAACTGTCAAGTCAGCAGTATTCCCTATGATTGTGTAGCCTACATAACTAGACTGAGAGACCATTTAAAGGCCTTTGCAGGTGTTTTTAGTTAATTAGCTGATTAGAGTGTGGCACCAGGTGTCTGAAATATTGAACCTTTTCACAATATTCTAATTTTCTGAGATACTGAATTTGGGGTTTTCATTAGTTGTCACTTATAATCATCAAAATTAAAAGAAATAAACACTTGAAATATATCAGTCTGTGTGGAATGAATGTATACATTATACAAGTTTCACTTTTTGAATGGAATTTGTGAAATAAATCAACTTTTTGATGATATTCTAATTATATGACCAGCACCTGTACATAGCAGCAATACAGATGATGAAGAATAGGCCGAGGTTTAGGCCGAGGTCTGTGAGTTTAACAGCTAGCTTGATGGGGACTGTAGTATTGAAAGCTGAGCTATAGTCAATGAAAAGCAGCCTTACATAGTTGCCATTTTTGCTGTCAATGTGTGTAAGGGAAGAGTGCAGGACCTGAGAGATGGCATCGTCAGTAGACCTATTTGGGCGGTATTTCCTGACGTTCACTCTCTTTAGTTCCCTCCGAACATCGCCCTCCGACACGGTGATGACATGATCATTGCTGCGCTGTCTGCTGCTTCCTGACGCGCTGATTGGCAGAGTCGCGCTGCCGCCATTGCATTCAAAGTGGCCGTAGAAGGTGTTTAACTCTTTGGCCAGCAACGGATCAGCTCTCACCTCTGTGGAGGATTTATTTCCAGAGGAACAGATGGTCTTCAGTCCCTGCCACATGCGTCGAGAGTCATTAAGCTGAAAATGTGACTCAATTCTGTGACGCACGCTGATGCACATGTCATCTGATGGAGCGGAACTTAGCGATCTGCTTTCTGGGCAAAATAAAATAAAAAACAATCAACATTTTTAATATATGTGTATGTGTGTTTTGTGGGGAATGTGGATGTATTTGTATGATTAGCATCTGTTTGGCTGATAATCAGCTGTGATTACTCTGACTGAATGAGGGCTATCACTATGAATGCCGATCGGCCGTTATGGACTATATGGCCCATATCTGTATGATTATCATCTGTATTACCCCGCACATCAGTGTGTGATTACTGACTATTATCAACAATTTGTGTGAATGTCTGGCAATATCAGTGTATGTCTGGCAATCAGAGTATGCACGTGAGTATGTACTACATAAAAAAAAAATATTTTACTACTCAAATTATTCTCATTGTATTTCTTAGTGGTCAAATAAATAACTTATGTGATGTCTAATATTAATAATTTAATAATTGAAAAATACACTTATGTGATGTTTAATATTAATAATTTAACAATTGAAAAACATGCAGTGGTATTAGTTTTTGCATTTCTAAAAGTGTAAAATCCTGGGATAAAAGCTCATCTGGGTTCTTAACCTTTTTATCTATAAAGGTTAAAACTTGCCCTAAAACGCCACCATGAACCTCTTTTGAACGATATAAATTATTATAGAAGTTTTCAGTTTCACTCATTATCTCTTCCATGCTGTTTACTTCCATACAACTAAAAGTCTTTTAAGCTATTATTTGTCCCACTCTGTGTTATCCTTTTTTTAAAGTATCTAGTACATTTCTCCCCTTCTATTTATTTTTCCTTACATCTTAAAATCACACCTCTACTCAAATAAGATTTCAAATAAAACTGACATTTCTTTCTTAACTTCTTTAATCTCTACTGTAAAATCCAATCCGCTTTTTAAAAGGTTAAAATATTTACATTTACATTTATTCATTTAGCAGACGCTTTTATCCAAAGCGACTTACAATTGAGGAATACAATAAGCAATACATTATAGAGAGGCAGAACAGACACAGGAAGTGCTTGTAATACAAATTTCTAGGCAGTGTTCAGAGCCAATTCTAGCCAGACAGTGGGAGGTTAAGGGAAAGAGAGCAAAAATAAGGAAAGAGAGTGAAGGTTTTTTTGGGTTGTTTTTTTTTCAAGTCAAGTGATGATGGAAGAGATGAGATTTCAGGTGTTGCTTGAAAATTGTGAGGGATTCAGAGTTCCGGATGGCGGTGGGAAGTTCATTCCACTGCCGAGGCGCAAGGCCTCAGTATGGGAAAACAACTTGCGGCCAATGGAATGGCTAACCATCAAGCTTCAGACCACAGTTGACACGATCGCAAATGATCCTGAAACCAGCCCACTGCAACACCGCACACGTTGGCTCACACCAATAATATAAAACACACGCATTTTAATGAACCGAACGCTAAAAACACACGCAATAGATTAAACTTACCTCTAATGCGATTCACATAACCTAGACGCGGTTGCGTTTAAATACATCTCCGCAGAAACCGCCATTGCTGCCGACATCCCATAAAGCCAGAAGGGAGTTGCCTCTCTCTCGCGGACGCAGAACGGACGCAGAACAGACACACACACACATAGCGCCCCTATGGCCACTTTTATATACTATTCAGTTTAAGTAATTACCAAACACTCCACCCCCCTCCTATTGCAGGGTAGTGGGACCACCACAGAAAGACCAGGTAGTTCCAAGGAAGGGGACTTTGAGCCCGGTCCTGACCCAGGTAATAAGCCTACACTGGCCTCTGCTATAGGTACTGCCTCTGCGTCGTCCACCAGCGGAGCAGGAACAAGTATTGCCTCCGATGGGGGGCTACCAACAGCAGCTCCTTCACAGCCACTCAATGGAGTCTCAGGTACCACATAGGCCAGATCCCCATCTTCTAATGGGGATTCCGAACGGATTCCGAAGGTTACGGCTTGCATAAGCAACAGGCCTAACCTTCCCTTCAACCTCCTGTGAAAGTACTGCTCCCAGTCCTGCATAACTGGCATCCACTTCTAGTATGAAGGGTCGTGAGAAATCAGCATACGCCAGGACTGGTACGGTCGTAAGTGTGCGTTTTAAAGTCTGAAACGCATCTTCGCATTGTGGAGACCACGTCGCTGCCAATTCCGGACTACGCTTACCTGCTTTACCTCGAGTTAGTTCAGCCACTATTTTGTGTAGTGGGGCCGCCAACCTGGCGAATCCCTCCACGAAACACCTATAGTAACCGACGAACCCCAAAAAGGTTTGCAGTTCAGACACAGTCCCAGGGCGTCTCGCAGACACTGCAAAACACTGTGCGACAGCCTCAATTTTGCTAGGATCAGTCGCCACTCCCTGACCCGAGATTACATGCCCCAGATACCTTACCTTTTCCCGAAAAACGCACATTTGGCCAGCTTTACTTTGATCCCGTCGGCTCCCAGACGACCCAGCACCATCCTCAGTCTTTGCAGATGTTGCTGCACAGACGAGGAAAACACGATAATATCGTTGAGATACAACAAGACGGACTGGTGCCGCTGGTCGCCAAAGAGGCGCTCCATCAACCGTTGGAACGTGCTTGGCGCATTGCACAGCCCAAAGGGCATCCGATTCTGAGATTAACCGCTGAACCGCTCCCTATACACTCCAACCATTTCTTCATCTTCTAATAGGGAGCAGTTCAGCTTTCACAGCCCTCCACCTATAGTCACACCCGTGGGAAGTGAAAGGGTGCAAGATAGCATCATGTGATCGGAAAAAAGAGGGATCAATGTTGCATTGGTTGGTGGGAAGTCCCTTGTAAAAACAGTCAATTCGAGAGGCTCTGTTGCCATCACCACTGAACCAGGTGAAGCCCTCCTCTTTCTGATGCAGTTTTTTAAAACAGTCAAGTAACTTAAAATCTTTGACTAAATTTTGCAATAAAACCGATTTGTCAAACTTAAAATCATATGTTACCCTCTTTTTGGGATAAAACACAATTAAAATCCCCTGCTACCACTAGGGGCACCCTACCTAACATATAGGCCCTGCAGATCCTCTAAAATAGGGGTAGGAAATGTCAGTCCTGGAGTGCCGCTTTCCAGTAGAGTTTAGCTCCAACCCTAATCAACCCCACCTGAACAAGCTAATCAAGGTCTTCAGAATTACTAGGGCTACAGACAGGTGAGTTTTTTTTTTCCAGAATTGGAGCTAAACTCTGCAGGACATCGGCACTCCAGGACCGACGTTGCCTACCCCTGCTCTAACAGCTCATATCTGTCATTTTTGTCTGTAAACCATACACGTTTAAAATATTAAGATATTTACCAAAAAATGTCAGATTAACTAAAATTGCCTGCCCATCCCTCACCACAGTGCTACCCTTCACCAAGATATTAGAATTGTTAATTAAAATGGCGACACCCCCATTTTTGTTGAAGTTAGAGTCACACCAGATTGAGGGCCCCATGGTCCACATCTTCTCCCACCTCCTGTAATTCCTTAAAAAGGGAAGAGCACACTCTTGCAATAAAAGGATGTACCGTCTGTACCCTCTGTGCTCTCAGGGTGGACCTCACACTTCTCACATTGATTGTAGAGATAGTGAGGGCCATGAGCAGTATGATTAAAATACAAGCATTTAAAAGAGGAACAAAAAGGTGAAAAGACTGCTGGGAATTATGTCAAAATCACGTCACCTCATGTTGCATTTGCTTTTCACTTTCGCATAAATTATGGGATTAGGAGGGCAAATGCTCGTTGCTTTTCTCCGTGGATTTGGGACAGAGAAAAACTCTTGTGGTTCCTTCGGCGATGATGTTCTCAGCTTACTGTGCAGAAAAGAAACTTAACTTGGAGATTCTGTGGGCCACATATGATCTAGATCTTCTGAAGGGGAACTATCTAGCAGATACGATGCCCTCAGCCTTTTCTTCTCTATTGGAACTAGAGGAGATCTCGCAGACCTTTTCTGCACTTGAGCATTGGGGAGGGAACAATCAGTTTCACTCCCACTGTCCACCACACTCATCTCTGACACAGTTTTTAGGAAGGAAGCCTTTTCCTCCTCTTTTTCCTCCATTATGTCTCCATCCTGTTGGGGAGAGGCTTCCTCCCCCTGTCCATACGCCAAACTTGACTCCGCCCCTGTAGCCACCCCATTTCCTCCTCCTTGTCCAATGCCTGAGGGTGGCAGGATATTTGAATTCACCCACCAAAACCTCAGGCTCCTTTAGTGGGGCGGCCATCTTGTTATTTTTCAGCTTGTTGGCAAAGCTTTTTAGGCAATCTCTGTAGAGATGGTTAGTTTTACCACAGAGATTACACCACCTGCCATTGGGACACTCCTCAAAACTGTGACCAATATCTCTACACTTCCCACACATGATCTATTGGCATACTTCCACAAGATGCCCCTTTCTCCCACACTTCCTGCACAGTTTGGGCATTCCTTGATAATGAATGTAGCCGCGGTTCTGCCCCTCACAATCGTGGAAGTTATCTAAATTAGACCCTGGAACCTGCTTGGATCTTCCCATTGTTTGATGAGAACTCTCCAAGCGCAATTCCAGATGCCGTCTTCGTCTAGCATCTTGACTGGTTGACTGCAAACCGTGCAAAATCTACCCAGCCATACAACATTATCATCTCCACTCACTGTTTCATTAAACATTCTAACAATCACTGTTTTTAAGTTAATTGTCAGAAAGCTTCTCTAAAGAAAACATGGAGAACTGGGTCTTACAAACATTAAACCTTTGCCAGAAATCTTGCAACAATGAAGCAGATCTAAAACTTACATCAAAGCCTTTGTTCAAGGGCAGAGTCGCTAAACAGTTCAGTTCTGTTGGTTTAAAACTGAGGGTTTTCTGGATTAGCTTCCTGGAGAAGTCAAGACGTGACATCCCCAGGAGCTTACCATTCACCACTTTAAAAATAAAACGCATGCTGTGGTGTCTCCGCACACCGGCACGAACAGCCGACATGGTGGAGACACCAACAGCCTAAAAACCTTAAAACAACAATAAACACTAAAGCAAATAAACAGTTAAAAGAACTTATCTTAAAACTATTGAAGCCTGTAAAACCTGAACTCAATGTACCTCTTAAACATTGTGGGGCTCGGGATACTAACAGATCTCGAGCCAGGTAATCTCCAAGAGGTGATCACAACCCTACCTCATGACCAGACAAGTGATCGCAGCCAGAAGGCCAAGAAACAATCAAAGAACTAAATGATCGAAGATCAAGTGAAATCAGCTAAAATCAAATCCTGCTAACTAAGTTACGTATGAAGAATGGACCCCTGAGCTCCAATAAAGCAAACGTTATTCACCATAATGGTGACTTCAAGCCAAACTCTTACTTTCAATAAAACATCAACATCTGAAACTCTGTATTTCTCAATAAGAGCTTCTCTAGAAATCTGACAGAAATAAAGTCCATCTGGTTTGTAATAAGTGAAGCTGGTAATGCTGTTTGTGGAGTTGTTTAATCCTCTTCTGCTGAGATCTTCAGAAATGTCATGTATTTTATTTACAGTTGTTTTGCAGGCTGTGGCTGGAAGTCTATAGTAGCTGTTGTGTTTCTTCTCATCTCTTTTTTTCTTAAGCAGGTGTTCTTCACTAATGCTTAATCAGTACTAGATTGATCACTTAATTATATAATAAACTGCAGTGCTGCTTCAGTCTTATTTTAGCACTCTTTAGAAGGCATACTGGGCAGTCTTCATTTCATTGTTTTATCTAGGTTGAACCATGTGGGGCGCCAGTTAGATAGCCCAGGCGCCACCCATCTGGGCCCCACATAGGGATTGTGGCTTGGACCTTGCTCATGTGCAAACAAGTGCATGCACAACCGCGGATGTTGTTGTTATGATGTGCGATCTGACATTATCAAGTAGGCTATATCACCAAATCACACACAGAGTGCATGCATGTTGATTTATTAATCTACATCTCAAGGGCCCCAAAATCAACTTAGTCCCCGGAGGGTTCGAACTCCAAATTTGCTGGCATTCTAATTTATAGACGGCAAAAATGTATGAAGGTATTTTTGGTGAAAAACAACTGAGCGTCTGTGACAGTGGAATTTTTAGTTGTAGAGAATAGCCACACATGTCTATCAGTAAATTTGAAGTCACAGACAAAAGTTGTAAACTTGTAGATTTTATCTCACTGCAATAATTCACATACTGATTTGTGGATGTACAAAATTTGTCCGTGACTTCACATTTTTGATGCAGGTGTGTGAATGTGTTTTGCACCATATTCACTGCAGCAATAGTAGCAAAACATTTTCACTTGGTTTGTGATTTGTAGAACAGGATTTGTGTATCTGCAATGAAGGATTCGAAAAGGTGTAACTGTTGTGTTGTGTTTGTCGGAGAGAGACAAAAATCTACAAGTTTGCAACTTTTGTCTGTAACTTCAAATTTACTGATACGCATGTGTGGCTATTCTCTACAACTACAAATTCCGCTGTCACAGACGCTCAGTTGTTTTGCACCAAAAATACCTTCATAAAATGCTTGAAATCAAATCACTTTTAGTCACATCACCACAGCACAAGTGCCTTGGTGAGTGAAATTCTTACGAGCGTGCTCCAGACAGTGCAAAAAAAAAAACACAACACATATGTACAATTCTTACGACAAGCGTGTACTCCAGACAGTGCAAAAAAACAAAAAAAACAACAATTTACATATGGACATGTACATATTTACAGACTGTACAGAGGACACATGTGCAAAATACACATACATATACTTAGTTATACTACACATTATACACCATATGTACTACATATCTACATTATGTACAGTAACTATACATTATACGTAATCTATAGCATAGTAATAATGTGACAGGTGTAACAGATTATACATGTTAACAGCAGATTGGTTGTGCAGTCAGATAGTTGTGCAAAGGTGCAACAGATTATGCATAAGCAGTGTAGTGGATGTGCTTTGTGCTATGGTGTCCAGTGATAGCAGACTGTGTAGTGCAGTGTGTGCGTGTATGTCCGGTAGAACTGTCAGGAGTACAGTGTACAGTGCATGGCATGTTGTGTGCCTGGGAGTGTGTTGCAGGGTGGGTTATTTCTGACTGTCTCATTAGCCTGATAGCCTGAGGATACCCGTCCCACAGTCTGCTCTCTCTGCTGCCCTCAGGAAGACGTCTCTGCAGCATCCGATCCCACACTAGTCAACTGAGGGATAGCTTTTTCTTTCACTTTACAATATGCCATGCACTGCACTTTAACTTGAACTCTAACACAGTTCAACTGGACCACACACACACACACTGCACTAATACAACAACCTATCTGCTACCACTGGACACCATCCAATTCACATCCATGACATTGTGTATCCGGCCTATGTATAATCTGTTGCACCTTTTTTCGCATACTGTTGTGTGTATATATGTGTACACAGTGTAAAATGTGTACATACAATGCATAACGTGTATTGATAATTGTAAGTATGTCTTAAATAGTACATTGTGTTTACTGAGTATATGTATGTGTATTCTGCACATTGTCTTCTGTATAAGTCTGTAAGTATGTACTGTCTATATGTAAATTGTTTCTGCACTGTCTGGAGCACGCTCTCAAGAATTTCACTTACCAAGGCACATGTGCTGTGGTGATGTGACAATGAAAGTGATTTGATTTGATTTGTAAATTTAATTTTTTATACTATTTATGGCAGATAGATTGGATAGTGTGCTCATTGAGATGCAGGGACAGTCAAATGCTTTGTTTCTTGCTGCCAACTACTGGCGGTTTTAATTGCACATTTTGACTATTTTTTATGTTTTTAATTATTTCAAATATCAGTCAGTATTCAACGTTTTATGTTTAAAACAAAACATTAGGCCTATTCAGCTAGATGGCCCTGCTGTATTGAGAAGCCGCCCAGGTAGCTCCACTTAGATTGTGCTTTTATTAACTTTTTTACTCACTTTTGCTTTATCTTTTTACACACATAACAGTTACATTTATGCATTTAGCAGACACTTTTATCCAAAGCGACTTACAGTGCATTCAGGTTATACATGTTTTGTCAGCATGTGTGTTCCCTGGGAATGAAACCCACAACCTTTGCGCTGCTACCTCAATGCTCTAACCACTAAGCCACTAACGTCTGCACTGATCACTTACAACAATGGAAAACTTTTGGACATTGGACACCGCTATACTAATGTGTTTCAGGACACTTTATCCTCAAATCCATTGTGGCCACTCAAGATCCTTCGTAACGCGTAGGAGAACAATGGCCACTTGAATAACCCCCTCAAGGTGACGGATCAAGAAACACCACGGGAAACGTGCTGGGATTCACAGCTCTCAGTCCTCCTCTACCGAGTATACTGCTCACCAATGTTCAATCCTTGGAGAATAAGATGGACTATCTTAGAGCCAGGATAAATTTTCAACGGGACATAAGGGACTGTAAAATCCTTTGTTTGTCTGAAACATGGCTCTCAACCGTGGTCTCCTCAACCGCCGTCTGATAACTTTTCTGTTTTACAGATGGACAGAACAGCCGAGGCCGGTAAATCCAAAGGTGGAGGTGTGTGTTTCATGATTAACAAGAAATGGTGCGACCCCAGGAATATCTCCATTCTGTCGCGCTCCTGCTCGCCTCATCTGGAACATCTATCCATTATCTGCCGCCCATTCTATCTGCCCCGGGAGTTTTCAAGGGTTCAAGGTTCTTTTATTCGTCACATACTCAATTATACAGAATATAATCAGTAGTGAAATGTAAATCAGGTCAGGTCCGCTCAATGGACAGTACAAAATACGTAACACAACACAAGAGAATATATATAAATATAGGTAAAAAAGAAAATAATGAGTAAAATGTGCAATAAAATATAATGTGCAATACAGTATACTGTGGACTTAATATATAATAATAAATAATAAATAATTAATTGATCATTGTTACTGCTGTTTACATTCCACCACAGGCAGACACTGACTTGGCTTTGTATAAGCTTCACAATGTGTTCAGCAGGTACATTAACAAACATCCTGATGCTGCCTTTATCAGCACGGAGACTTTAACAAAGCCTTCCTCAGGCAGGTCATGCAAAACTTTTACCAACATGTATCCTGTCCAACTAGAGGACCGAATACACTGGATCATTGCTACTCTCAGTTTAAGAATACCTACAAAGCCCGCTCACTACTGGCTTTTGGCAAATTGGATCATGCCGCCATTTACCTCCCACCGGAATATAAACAAAGGCTCGTTCAGGGACCCCCGGTGAAGAGAGTAGTGACGCGCTAGTCCTCCCACTCAGAAGCTATGCTACAGGCGGCTCTTGAAGACATCGACTGGGACATGTTCCAGGCGAGTTCATCTGACGTCAGCGAGTTGACGGATGAAGCATTGAGCTTTGTCAATAAGCTAACCAAGCAAGCTACTGAAACAACAACTTTAAGGACCTTCCCAAATCAGAAACGCCTGGGAGGACAGAACAATCCGTGCTGCAGTTAACAAACGCACTGCCGCATACAATGCTGGTCTTTTGTCGGAAAACATGAGCGAGTACAAAGAATCGTGTTATGCTCTCCGACGTGCAGTAAGAGCCGCCAAACTCCGAAACTGGGAAAGAATTGAGTCTCATTTTCAGCTCAATGACTCTCGGCACATGTGGCAGGGACTGAGGACCATCTGTGCCTTTGGAAATAATTTCTCCACAGAGGTGAGAGCAGATCCGTTGCTGGCCAACGAGTTAAAAACCTTCTACAGCCGCTTTGAATGCAATGGCGGCAGCGCGACTCTGCGATCAGCGTGCCAGAAAGCAGCAGACAGAGCAGCGATGATCATGTAATCACCATGTCGGAGGGTGAGGTTCGGAGGGAACTAAAGAGAGTGAACGTCAGGAAAGCAGCCGGACCTGATGGGATTACTGGCCGTGTTCTGAGGTCCTGCGCTGACCTGCTTGCCGGTTTGTTTACTTCAATCTTTAATGAGTTCCTTGCTACCTCATTAAAATATCTGTCATCATCCCTGTGCCTAAAAACAATAAACCCTCTTGCCTGAATGACTATAGCCCAGTTGCCCTCACATCAATAGTCATGAAGGTTTTTGAGAGACTTGTAAAGAACAACATTTGCTCCTCCATCCCTGTTACTTTGGACCCTCTTCCGTTTGCCTGTCGCCCAAATAGATCTACTGACAATGCCATCTCTCACGTCCTGCACTCTTCCCTCTAACACATTGACAGCAACAATGGGAACTATGTAAGGCTGCTATTCATTGAATATAGCTCAGCTGTCAATATTATAGTCCCAATCAAGATAGCTTTAAAACTCACAGACCTCAGCCTAACCTCTTCACTCTGCGACTGGATTCAAAACTTCCTCACCGGCAGACCGCAAGTGGTGAAAGTAGGCCTCCAACTCCATCACCCTGAACGTAGGAGCCCCACAGGGCTGTGTCCTGAGTCCCCTGCTCTACTTTCTCTACACACACGAATGCGTGTCCTCTCACAGCTCCAGTTTTATCATCAAATTCGCTTAAAAATCTGTGGTTCTGGACCTAATTTCCAACAACAATGAGGATACTTGGATGAGGTAAAGAGACTTACATCATGGTGCCATGACAACTCTCTCTCTCTCTGAATGTGAACTAAACTAAAGTGCTGATTGTGGACTTCAGGAAGAGACAGCAGCGGCCCTACACTCCTCTTATGATCAGTGGGACCCCTGTGGAGAGGGTGAGCAGCTTCAAGTACCTCGGTGTAAACATCTCTGAGGACCTGACTTGGACTACACACATTGAAACACAGGTTAAGAAAGCCAGGCAAAGACTGTACCATCTGCGACAGCTGAGGAAATTACGGGTCTCACCAGCAATCCTGAAAAAATTCTATTCACATTATATAACTGAGTAGACCCCCTCTGATGCGGGGTTGCCGCTATATAATTTTCATCACTCAGTCTGTTTTTTTCACATGGGCCATCACATTTTGCTTCAAAAGAAGAAGACAGCAAAAGACATGCAAAGAGCCTGGTCTCCTGGCTCGAAAACATTCAGTTTTACAATCATACAACCAATTCATATTCTTCTGCTGCTTTTCAAACTTAACACTGGTCAACTGTCTTGCTTGTATCAATCTCTGCTGAAATGATGGGTAATGGGGGTGGGGTTGGTGAGAAGGGCACCTCAGCCGATGAGGGCAACGGGGCAGTGGCTCTAGCCACCAGGCCACCCCCCTGTGCACGGCCCTGTAGTTCAGTAAAAATAACAGTAATATGAATATTGAGTACTCCTGCCCTGAGTGCAGCGCATAGTTCAGTAAAAATGAACAGTAATACGGACCTATTGAGTGCTCCTGCCCCGATCCAGTGATTAACTGAACGAGCCATATAACATCAACTCTGCACTGGATATTAAAATCCAGAATACATTGAAAACACTATTTAATAGCACAGTAACAAGATTTAAGACATTAACTTGTGAGCACAAAACACAAGATACTTCTCTTTTCAATAGGAATAAGACTTTATTTATACAAACATAATACATAAACTAATCTAACACATGAACACACGCATTCACACATTCACACAAGTTGCAGAAAGAGAGAAAGTGGGGAAAGAATTAGTTTAGAGAATGAAAAATTGTGAATGTGAAATTCCAAGTTTACAGCAATATGTGCAATTGCATAGACCTGAGCAACCATCCATCCATCCATCCATCCATCCATCCATCCATCCATCCATCTTCTTCCACTTATCTGGGGCCGGGTCTCGGGGGCAGGAGTCTAAGCAGAGATGTCCAGACTTCCCTCTCCCTAGACACTTCCTCCTGCTCCTCCGGGGGTCTACCGAGGTGTTCCCAGGCCAGACGGGAGACATAATCCCTCCAGCATGTCCTGGGTCTTCCCCGGGTCTCCTCCCGTTGGGACGCGCCCGGAACACCTCCCCAGGAAGGCGTCCAGGAGGCATCCGGAACAGATGCCCGAGCCACCTCAGCTGGCTCCTCTCGATGTCGAAGAACAGCGGCTCTACTCTGAGCTCCTCCCGAGTGACCGAGCTCCTCACCATATCTCTAAGAGAGCGCCCAGCCACCCAGCGGAGAAAGCTCATTTCGGCCGCCTGTATCCGGGATCTTGTCTTTTAGATCATGACCCTCAGCTCATGACCATAGGTGAGAGTTGGAATGTAGATTGACCGGTAAATCGAGAGCTTCGCCTTGCAGCTCAACTCCTTCTTCACCGCAACAGACCAGTACATCGACCGCATTACTGCAGAAGCTGCACTGATCCATCTGTCAATCTCCCGTTCCATCCGTGGTAATGTGGGCCTGTCCCCTCAAGTCCTACACATCCCCCTTTGGCTCGGTGATGTGCCCGATGGAACATCGGCGGGCACTGGAACAAGAGGCAGAGACAACAGGCACACACAAGACACAAACAACATCTCTATCACTGACTGAATCCTGGTGCAGGGTAATTTGGGAAGGAACAGGTTAGAAACTTGAGTAGACGTAGGGATGCATTGTTTGGGATTATTGGAAATTGGGTCGTTTTGATTGGTTTAATTGTTAGGGGTTCGACGAGGCGGTATAGGCATGATTTTAATCAGGTTTGTTGAGTTCTCGGGTTCGGGTTCTTGGTCGGATTAATCACATCGGAAAAGGTGCGGGACGCCTGACGTGCACTTGTTGAAAGACTCTTGAACGGCGTTCACTCACTTGTGTAGGAGGAAGGCCAGTGTCAATGTCACAACATATCCCACGATAGTAGAGATGCAAAGCGCTGTGTCAGCGGCAGACCAAGACAGAATAATTGGCGCGCCAGCGGGCGGAAGGCGAGCGATAGCTTCTAAAGCTGTGTCAATGGGTGTCAAATCAATAAGTTGCGTTCCCTCCTCCTTGATCCTTTCTACCAATTCTGGATCGAGGACAAAAGAATGTTGTTTGAAGAAGGGTGAGATTTCGATTTCAGCCTGATACTCATCGTCGGTAAGGTGATACAATGCTAACTCGTCAATATGGAGGACCGAGCCCTTAGGGACAGTGATCCATAAAGTTTGGTTGGGCAGAATAATGCGCGTGGCAGTGTCGTGTTGATCGTATGTGAGGGTAGCTGTTCGTGCTGAGGTGTTGACCAGCCATCGGTTTCCGATGATTTCGGCTTGTGTTACCTCAACTTGAGAATGTGGTGTTGCTTTAGCGGGGCAGCTAGTGTCGGGTCTAATGGATTCTTGGCCGCAGATGCCCTCGGTTTTATCGCGTACGAAGGGTTTACTTGGGCAGAGGAAGTGAATGTCCTTAGTGAGCATACACATCTTTAGGTTTGGGGCCAGATACAACTGCTCGTTGTTATCGTGATACGCAACGTCTTCAGGAGTGTGGATTTTGACATAGGTGTTCCCTTGCCAAAATCCCACATTCACAATGTCTTTAAGCCAGTAAATATTATTAGCGTCTATAATGGGCAAACTGAGAAGAAACGCTAAGTTGCCTGCTTCCGGGTCTGCGTATATGGGAATAGCGCTACCAGGGAAGGGGCGAGGTGAGATGAGATGAGATGAGATAGCAGGGGCCCGCAGTGGCCGAAGTTAGGATGTTTGGACAAGGCTAAGAGGTGTCACGTAGCGTGGAATCCTATTCATGGCTAAGTTGTCGATCAAGGAACTCACATTGCATAGCATGTCGGTCATGATTTGGCGGGTTGCCTCGATCGGTTGACAACGGTTCTCACAACGAGTTACGAAGACTTAATTGAAGGGAGTCAGTCTCAATTTCAGGGCCTGGATTCAACGATTGGTTAAGGGAGTTCCCTGATGAGGGGACTAGAGGGGAAAGGAGATCATAGTGAGGGAGAGAAAGGGAAAACACAAAGTGAGTCACAAAAAAAATGAAAAACAAAAACAAAACAAAGAGACACAAGGACACCGAATGAGGTGAGGCCGGTGAGGTGGAGTAACTCCTCTCTACTAGAGATTGCACCATGCAATTTCAATTTTCAATTTCAATTTTGATTCGATAGGCAACAGGTGAGAGCTTGTCTACAATCTCATGGGGTCCTGTTCAGAGAGGTAGGAACTTCTTTGACAGGCGATGGGGAGCGTTCTGCCTTGGTCAGGCGAAGCTATAGTACCACACTTTGTTTCCGACATTGAGCTCATGGTGAGAAGCCTTTCGGTCGTAGTAGGCTTTTCGACCTTCCACGCTTCATTGTAGTTGCTGTTGCGCGAAGGCGAAAGTCGTTCTCAGGTGCTGATGCAACTCTTCCAGGTACTGGTGAGTGTTATAGGCGGTGACGAGGTTCAGGTCACCAGGTTGGTACAGCAGGTGTAGTGGTAGTGTCATGTTTCTCCCTGTCATCAATGTGAACGGGGGTACTCCGGTAGACTGGTGAGGGGTGGCTCGAGCGGCCATCAGTACCAGATGAAGTTTAACATCCCAATCCCTTTGATTAGTGGCTACATACTTCTTCAACATGCTGACCACTGTCCTGTTAGCCCGTTCAACTTGACCGGAGGAAATTGGGTGACGGCTTATATGGAGCTTGGCCTGTATACCCAGGAGTTTCCACACTTCCTGCATGATTTCGGCGGTGAAGTGGGTTCCGCGGTCAGAGTTGACCCTTAAAGGCAGTCCAAATCTTGAGAAGATGTGGTTCATTAACAGGCAGGCTGTTGTTTCTGCTGTATCATTAGGAGCTGGGAGGCACTCTATCCACTTTGTGAATTCGCAAACCATGGTGAGGAAGTATTTGTTACCCCGTGTTGACCATGGCAGGGGTCCTACCCAGTCTATTTGGAGGTCCGACCATAGGAAGGTCATTCCTTTCCTTTGCAGTGGTGCTCGGTGGTTTGGATTTGCCGGTTGGAACTGGCAACACACCAGGCATCCTTTAACGTGTTTCTGCTACGTCTTGCTGCATGGGAGGCACTCTATCCACTTTGTGCAATTCGCGATAAACTACATCGGTGAGGACGGTAGTATCGTCCATACAGTAGTACCGTAAGATATGTTGTATGCACGGCAGGACACTGTTTAAAATGCTGGCATGCATGTTCAAATGAACAGAAACATTACAAGTTAATTGCCAAATGTCTTTTTGCTGTGCTCTGTGTAGTATGGTCTGTGTTTACGCTTTATATTGTAATGTCTGAATGACCTGCTGCTGCTAGGATTTGCGCCTGCTCTCTCTCTCTCTCGGTCCAAATGACAGACACGTTTAGGAAGGTAATTTCCAATGATTATAAAGTTTCCTTGCTTGAGTGTTTCCCGACACTTCAGTTCAGTTGTAATGAGAAGTTGCACTTGCATGTCGTTGTTTTGGATTTGCCGTCTGTCTTATCTCATTTAAAAAAAACAGAAGCTCAAGCATCACTTATTCAACATCATAATATCTTACAAGAAAGTATTCTCACAGTTTTATTCATTTGACTACTTCTAGAACATGTAAAATAGTTTGTTTCTGAGCAAGAGTGCTGTTTTTGTTTTGTTTCTTTGTTTGAATCTGAATCCACGTTGGCTTGGGTGAATCACTGATTCACTAAACCATTCATAAAACAGTCATTTGATTCGCTCCGGTAGGATTCAGCCGTTTTGAAATAATTGTTTGAATGACATAGTGATTCAATAACGAACTGCTGCCACCTGCTGGCCGTTTTTCCCAGTTTCTTATCTAAAAGTAGGCATATACATTATTTTCCGACATATTTCTACACTTGTATTTAAAAATTTAATCTCATAAAAAAATGTATGCAATTATAAAAACAGTCTAAATGTAAAAATGACACATCTAAATGTCACTTCATGCAGCTTCTGTGTAGTGCTAAGATGAGTTTTGTTTACATAATTTCAGGCAAAACAATAGCCAGTCATTCATTCACATTAATTAAGTATTCAGAGAAATACTATTTTCTGTTTTAATTTATTTATGCATTTTTGATTAATTTGGTAGAATAAATTTTTAAAATTAACAAAATTGCATGGTATCGTGATACTACTTGGTATCGTGATACTTCAGCTGGTATAGTATCGTAAGACATTTTTATGGTATCGTGACAACCCTAGTCAGCATCATCCCCCTTTGGTCGTGAGGTACTATGAGCTTTGGTGCAGTGAGTGGCTCAGGGACATATGTGAGAACACCGTCTCTTAGATGCAGCACGTGCTCTAATAGAGTAGAGCGTGCGGAGCTCGGAGGACGTGTTTAGGTCCGAGGTGGAAATGGGATGTGTTAATGGGTCGGAAATGTGAGCTGCCATAGTGCACAGTAACGAATCCGCAGTTTGGAGGGTGAGGAGATCGTCAGCAGCGAACTGAGGTGATAGGGCAATGTGGGAGGAGGCAGGGGTGTGCACGCCAGTGGCATGCTGGCGGCGGGTTACTGCTGCCACTGAAGGGTTGGGTGGGAGGGCATGAAATGTCCAGGACTCTCCATGTAATGCACCTGCTTTGGCGAGGGCATCGGTTTGGTCATTTAAGTTTTTGTCTTGTCCTGGTTGACGTGAATGACCTCTGACTTTTTTCCAATAAACGATCATGTCATGTTCAGTGATGATGGCGTCGCTTGCTTGGAAGAGTTCCTGGTGCTTGACAGGCTTGTTGGTAGCTGTCTTGAATCCATTCCATTTCCATCCAGTTAAATGGCATGTGAAGCTTAGACGGGCATAGTTTGAATCGGTACAGATGAGGAGTTCTTTGATGTTGTGGGATGCAGCCAGTTGTAGGGTGATGAGGATGGCTGCTATTTATGCATATTGCGATGATTGAGGGCCTAATTTGATTTGTTGCGGTGGGCACGGGTCGTTGTTGAGCCAGACCACACCCGCTCCAGCTTGTAAATTGCCCTTGCGATTGTAGGAGCAGTCATCGACATATGCTGTGGGCATTCCTTCACATACATTCTCCTCAAAGTACCTGTGATTTGTCATTTGCGGTTGTGGCGGTTCTTTCGGTTCTACTGAGGTGTACAGCGTGTCCGTTGAACAGTTTTGGCAGGCCGCAAGCCCGTTTCCAAGTGAGGATTTGTAGTTTTGGGCATATCTTGCCTCAACGTCCCATCCTTGGAGTGTCATTAGCCAAGTCGCTATGCGTGCGTTTGTCACCACGCCATCTCTGATTCGTTGACTGTTGAGGAAGGAGACTGGCTGGTGACAAGTCTCGATGATGACTTTCTGTGCACCGATGTAATTAGAGAAACGCTGGATGGCCCACAGAGTGCAAAGCAAAGCTTTTTCGCAGTTTGAATACTTGCATTCTGGGGGAAGCAGCATTTGTCTTGTCTTTTGTCTTTGTCATGGAGCTGGTATAGGCCTGCGCTGAGGCACTGATTAGAGAATCCAGCGTCCAGATATAATTATTTTGCTGGGTCTGGGTAGATCAGGCACGGCGCAGAGCACAGGCACTGTCTGAGCTGGCTCATAGCTGTGTCCTGGGCTTTCATCCAAACGAAGGGTTAATCCTTTTTTAGGAGGGACGTTAGTGGTCGTGCAATGTCAGCTTAGTTTTCGATGAACTGTCGTGAGTAATTGCACACTCCCAAAAAAGCTTCGCAGTTCAGAGACGTTAGTTGGTGTCTTTATGCTTTGAATTGCTTTGGCACGGTTAGATTATGGCTCGATGCCTTTTCTTCCGACAAGCAGTCCGACATAGTTCACCTTGGTTTTGCACCATTGTCCTTTGGGAAGGGCGATTTTAGCTCCTGCTGTTGTCAGCTGGTTTAAGACGTGGTCGATTTCCTTGAGGTGGTCTTCCACACTTGAGCTTTTCATTAAGACATTGTCTACGTAGACGAGGTTGCCTCTGACTCTGGCGTCAGGGCATGCCTTGTTAAGGAAAATGTTGAATTCTGTCGGTGAGTTGGCATTGCCGAAGGGGCACCATGTGAAGGTGTAATGTCGGTTGCCGAAGGTGAATGCCAGCTTATGTTGGTCGTCGGGGTGGACAGGGATTGTCCAGAACCCGGAGGCGACGTCCAATGTGGACAGGATCGTCGAGCCTTTGATTTTGGGAATTTCTTTGTCCAACTGGGTCATAGGCCATCGTGACAATAGTACTTGCTGATTCAACTTGCGATAGTCGATGGTGGGCCGCCATTTGCCGTTAGGTTTTAGGATTGGCCATGTCGGGGCAGAGTATGTGCTGTTACAGCGCCGGATGACCCCCTTTTCTAGCATGGAGTCAACAATTTCTTGCACTGGCACACATGACGCTATTGGAATCTTGTACTGTCGCACAAATGTGGGTGGCGCATTTGGGTTTGTTGGGATGCGCACCGTGTGGATGTTGGTCAGTCCACAATCCAGGGAATCCTTTGCGAAGGAGTCCTTGTACTTGTGCAGAACCTCTTTGAGTCCTTGGCGATCCACTTCATTGTGGAGGGCATCCGCCTCACTCAAGATCTGTTGAATTTGTGCATTGAACCCGGCGTAGGGTTCTTCTGCAGTTAAGTCATTTGAGGGGCTTTGGGCCCCGATGGTCACCTGTGTATGGAGCCTATGGGGCTTATGATAGGTACCGTTAGTTCAAAGTCATGGAACGCTATTGCAGTCATGATTCGAAGGGGGGCTGCGTTTGATTCAGGCTCCTGCAGTGAGCAGAGGAAAGGGTCCTTGCTGTTTGTGCTCGGTCCAGATCCTGGCTTTGCTACTGCATCATCGATCAGGGACTTAGGGGCGATGTCGGTGACTTGACACTGCGACTCGTTGGAGTCTAATGACTGGCAGGGCAGAGGCTCACGGACTTGTGTCCAAATCTTTAGGTGCTTGAAGTCTATTAGAGGTTCGAAGCGATTAAGCAGATCTTTCCCAATGAGGAGTGGATACGTGTTGAGTGTTGACACGTATACTGGATGGACGAGGTTCATGGGTCCCACTGCTAGATGAATTGGGGCCACATGTTTTAGTTGTAGGCCCGTATGGGAGTATGCTTGTCATTTCTAGGCTGAACTACTGCAATGCTCTTCTGGCTGGACTTCCATCAAACACAATCAAACCTCTACAAATGATTCAGAATGCAGCAGCACGACTGGTCTTCAACGAGCTCAAAAGAGCACATGTCACACCTCTCTTTGTCTCCTTGCACTGGCTACCAGTTGCAGCTCGCATCCAGTTCAAGACACTGATGCTTGCATATAAAACAACCACAGGGTCAGCACCCACCTACTTCCACTCACTATTACGAATCTACATCCCTTCCAGAAATCTAAGATCTGCTAGTGAGCGACGCCTCGTGGTACCATCACAGAGAGGCTCAAAATCACTCTCCAGAACATTCTCGTTCACCATTCCTGGCTGGTGGAATGATCTTCCCACCCCCATCTGGAATGCTGGATCCCTGTCAGTCTTCAAGCAACAACTGAAAACTCATCTCTTTCAACACTACTTGACTTCATCATTAAAAAAAAAAAAAAAAAAATTCTATATCTTCATCTTTCTCTTTACCTTTCTCTCCTTCCCTTGCTAGCTTGTATTTATTTGAACAATGCCTAAGACTTGGTGTTAGGGGCACTTCCTCTGTCCGTTTGCCTCTTCAAGATTAATCACTTTATGTATTCCCCAATTGTAAGTCGCTTTGGTTGAAAGCGTCTGCTAAATGTAAATGTAAATGCTTGGAGATTTAGTTCGCTCCTTTGGAGCTTGAGGGTTCCGTTAGTCCTCTTAGTTCTTTCGTGGACTTCCTTGCGCAGTCGTGGCCTAATGGATAGAGCGTTGGACTTGAAACCCGAGGTAACCCAAGGTTGTGGGTTCGAATCCTGTCTCTGGCAGGAAGTGTCCACGACTGAGGTGAAACCCTTGGGCAAGGCACCGAACCCCCAACTGCTCCCCGGGTGCTGAAATGTCGGCTGCCCACTGCTCCACTTGGATGGGTTAAATGCAGAGAACACATTTCACTCCTCATTATACTCTGTATAATTGTGTATGTGACAAATAAAGCTCATCTGAGCTTAATTTGTATGTTGTATTTGTTTGTAGTTCTGTAAACATTAGAGTCATGTGGGCTCCCGTATCGAGAAGGGCTTCGATTCTGAGATGTCGGTCGATGATGATGGAGAGGTAAAACTTTCTTGCTATACCTTTCTCAATGAGATCGCCTAGGAGTAGAGGAATTAGAGTTTGGGAGGAAACGTTTAGAATGTCAGGACTGATCTGTTGTTCTTCGGAGGAGTGGCAGATGACCAAGACAGCACTTTCAGGAACTTGAGGGGTTTCGTCAGCAGGTGTTTGTTGGACGCTGCTGTGGTCTGGAGCATTGGGTATTGAGTTAGTGTTTAACTCTGTTGCTGGGTTTTCAGGTGGGGTTTTGTGTCCATCTGAAGTTAGGGTGTTTACTGTTCTCTGAGAGTGAGGTGAAGGAGTGCTGTTTTCTGTGGCTGATTGGGTCAGCTTGTCAGCTTCTCGTCTGACTACTAGTCAGGCTGAATCTGGTTTCTCTTTCTTTTCCCACTTCTGATCCTCCTCTTTTCGTTGTTAGATCTCTTTCATCATCATTTCCATCTGCTTTTGTGAGTCAAAGTACGGTTGTGTCTTTTTTTTCTTGTGTGGATTCAGTTTGAGCTCGGTCAGCTTGGAATCTTTGTGAATTCTTTTGTCGATTCCTTGGGCTGATTGCTCCAGGGTGAGTTTGCCGTTTTCCCTTGGAGTTTCCATTGAATTCCCATGAGCTTTTCTCTCTTGAGTTTCCAAACGAGCTTGGCTGGTTCCACGAGGCCTTGCTTGGTCCCATGACATATCCCAGTGTCATCCAGATGAGCATTGACATCCACGCGGTCCATCCCAGTGGTCATACCTCTGTTTAGGCCGGGTGCCAGCGTGTGAGTCTCGTTCTTTGTTGGACGGGGGTGCATTCCACTCTCTGTGTCACGGCTTGGTGCTGTCTTGGCATTGGGTGCCCTCTAGAGCCAGTCCATGACTTTGAGTGTTGAAGTCAAGAACTGCTGGGGTTTTGGCGCTCTTTTCTGAGGCCATCTTTTGTTTGCCGTAGGCTCTCTGTACCAAGTCTCGCAACTGCTGAGTGTTCATTGTTCGTGGACATACGAGAACGCCAAGATGGTGGCTTATGCCGGGATGAAGGTTCCTTAGGAAGAGAGTTTTAAAGTTCAGTTCATCCTCCATGTCAGGTTCATTGCGAGTTCCTAAGTATGCTCACCTGAGTCGACTGTAGTAGGCTTGAGGAGGTTCATGACGTCCTTGTCTCGTCTCCAGGGCAGCCACTAAGCCTTGATCGGACTCAGGATCAGCAAACTATTTAATGAGGGCCTTTTGAAGCAGTTGATAATCAGTCTTTGTATTAGCAGGCTGCCGGTCAAGGAAGCTGCGAACTTCAGGACTGGATGTCGTTCGTAAATAGAGTTTATCTTTGTCCGTAACCTTAGGTCGCATTTCCAGATGGAAATCGATATCTTGAAGATAAGCTTGGACATTTTGGCTATTTGGCACACTGGGGTTGAATTTGCCAATGTTCCTGGCAAGCTTGTCGAGGTCTTTTAGGTCCAAGCCATGTGACGATTTGCGGCTGGCTGCAGCAGATTCTCTTGGCTTTGTCGTGAGGTAAAGTTCTTCAGAGGAAGCTGGTGAATGTTTCAACACCACCCCCTCCATCTTTTGATCACGTGTCAGTCCAGGAACAGGTGACCTGGTCCTGCTCGGCAGAGGTGAGATCGGTGCATGTCGAGTCCTCGATGGCTCATGGTGCAATTCATAAGCGTGCTTGAGTTCCTCTTGGAAACTTTCATATTCCTCTTTGAAGTACTCGAGCTGTCGTGTTAGGCGGCTCGTTTCTTGACTCATTCAAGTGAGCTTCAAGGGCTTTGATTCTGCTGTTTTTGTCCCTGAAGTCAGCCTTTGCCTTCTACAGTAGCTGCTCTGCATACTGTAGCTTGTCAGTACGATCAGCGTAGTCTTCTTTGATTTGCTTCATTTCGTGGCTACTAGCTGCTAGAGTCTCTTTTAGCCTGTTGATCTCCTCCTCAGCGCCTTGTTCCACCTCATCGGTCCCTTCCTGTCATTCCTGAGCTTCAAATTCCAGCTGCTCTATGCGTCGTTGTGCACTTGTCAGCTCCTGCTGGCGTTGTGCAGCGTGCTTGTCGCTCAACTTGAGGGTGGCGATGAGTGTGTGACTAAAGGCTAATTCTTTGTGACTGTAGCTTTGCCTTGGGTCTTGTCCCATGAGGCTTGTTATGTTGTCATCCAGCTGGTCCTGTGTCTGATGTTTGAGTGTTTCAGCAGCCTTAGGGAGGAGGCTGTCTGTCGCAACACTTAGCCATGTTTCCAGATCCTCCCAGTGACCGACATGTTCTGTTTTGTGAGACATGTTCTGGCGGGGTGAGGGAGATCTCGAACAGAACTGACAGACCTTGAATGGGAAACAAAGCAAAACAAAGCAAAACAGGGGTGTAAATGTGCAAAGTATAGTGTATGCTAGTGTTGAGTGTGATTCTCTGCGTCTGTGATCCTCTGGTGGGGTGCTTCTAATTTGTAGCCTCTGTGGATAAATTATTGAGCACACATAAAGGTAGCAAAGCTGGGAAACAGAGAAAGAAATGGACACTAACAGAATAAGAAAAAAAAGTAATAATTGGATGGTTCACCTTTTCCTGTAAGAGAAAGTCTCCTTGTTTTTTTTTTTCAAGGAAGGAGGTCAGTCTAATACGAAGGTGAGGGGGAGGGACAAGAACAAAATCTCTCTTTCTGGTAAGCAGATTTTCCTCTCGTCGCTCTTTTTTGTATTAAGTCTGATTTAGAAGGACACTTCTAGTCAGGATTGTAAACGGGTTTTCTCTTTTGTAATAGGACTGTGATTACTATTCAAATTTTCCTGGATTACTATTCCTGGATGGCGGAAAACAATAGCAATGACAGTACTGGTCCCTTAATGGCTAAATTTACACCACAACGCTGGTTAGCGTGTCTCTCGTGCGTGCTTAAATTTTTCTCATTGGCCTGCTTTAACTTGGAGGGGTAGGATTTCACAATAGAGGAAGGTAAATAGAACAGTTTTGAAACGTAGTTCTCAAGTTTCACAAATACCTGTTCAATTGTGAAAGTTCTCTGCTCATGATCTTCCCACAGGCAAAATCTAAGTAAGCAGTAGTAGTAGTCAAATTAGAAGATAGCAGCAGGGATGAAAGATAAGAGAAGTGAGGATTTACTCCCAAGGTTAGGACTAATAATAAGGGTGGCAGTGTGGTGGCGCCGCTGAGTCGATACACTTAGGGGGTTGGTTTTGCTGTTTTACAGGATAAAACAAACTGACCTAAGTTTTGAGGAAACCTTAATTTCCTTTTGGGTTTTTTCTAATTGGAAGGTTAACGTCCTTATACCCTAAGCTTGGTGAGAAAGGACATTGCCTCCGTGGTGCCCAGCAGCAAGGTCCCCCCGTCCGAGCACACCAGGTGAGCTCCTGTAAGGGTCTTGCCGAACATTTTGTCCCCACCGTATTGCAGTGAGCCTCTCAAACAGCCGTGGCTTTGGCACAACCGAGCTGGGACTTGGGTGAGGCATGTCAATGACTGCTGGCCTGAAGAGGGGCGGGGCTAAATCCTGGGGCTATCTGTCAGCACGGACCCGAAGTACGACGTACCTCGTCAATAGTTACCCGGGGTGGTATATCCGCACCTTCACCCAGTCAGCCTGTTGACTCCTCCTCTGATACCCGATTGCTAAGCCTGCTGCGTGCCTTCACTTTGCAATACTAGAACAGAGGTATTCGGTTTCCCCCTCAACTGGCACCAGGTTATGCTGGAACAGGTGACTCCGCTCGCTGTGACCCACGATGGAGGCAATGCAACTTCACCAACCCAGCACTAGGGGGAGCGCTATCTATTCTTAGGCCTAAGTAAAGGAGACCTTATTAAAATTTTGCTAGGTAGAGGTAGAGCCAGACTGTAATGAGTGACTGAAATTATAATTAAAAATTAGAAATTGTGGTTTCTAATTAAAATTAATAATGTTATCATTAAATTTGATAGGACCGATTAGGATTAGAATTACAAGAGCAATTTACAATTGAGTTGATAAACCAATATTGTTGCAAAATGTAAACAGGAAGCGTAAAAAATTTCTGGCCCTCTTGATACCGATTAAGATTTTAATGTTGACAAATTATAAGAGCACTTATGATTAATCAGTGGCTATTGTTGCTACATGGAAGCAGGAACTGAAATTATTTTATGAAATTAAATTAATTTCAAATTTGTAATTAATTATGACATTACATTAACAATTTAAAATTCCTAACAATAGCAACTTATCCACTGATGTCTTTAAAATCAGGGGAGCTATTATAATTGAATTAATCACCGTATTATCAAGCTAATGGTAGTAATACCAAATTATTTTCTAATAAAATCACCAGCTATTAAACTGATACCCACTAAAAATAAAACCTTAACAAATGTCTATTAAAACCACCTGTGAGATTGCTAGCCACTCTGATGATTAGTTATACAGCCAGTTTGTTAACATTGCATTTGTTACAGTCCTTTTAAATGGGAGAAGAGATAGAGAGAAACATATGAAAAGGGAAGAAATGTGGTAGCAAGTCAAAGTTCAAAAGTTCAGTCACTTACATTTCAAAACACACTGCATTCAACCCACATTCAAAACTCTCTAAATGCTAGGTGTTAATTGCTAACCGTCAATGCTAATAGCCTTGCATTTGCTTCAATGCAAGCTCCTTATCTTCAGTTAGCTTAGCTTTGTGCTAATGCTATTTGTTTACAACAGCTCAAAATGGCGCGAGGACTGAGCCTACGCACTAACAAATGCTCCGGAAATGGTTTCAGAAGACTTCCTGATTGAGCTCGTCACCGCACACCCCAGGATGTGATTTATGTTTCAGTACATAAACGGAGCCGTAAGTGTGTTTCACACTTCAAAATCAACTAGCACTATGTAGATTATTATCTTTTTATAGCACTGACACTCTCGCTTGTCTAGGGCGAGATAAATTAATCTACGGATTAACTATTATAAATTCTTGAGGCCTCAGCAGACCTTGTGCTGATATTTGCCTGTTTAGACAACCAGCACACATGGAAAACAATCTGATCGATCACATCCCCTCCCCACAGACCGCGTTTGGCCACTCCTCTGAGCACTGCGCATCTTGTCTTGATTTCACTCGCGTGGTGAATGAAAAATGGCAGGGAATCATTAATTAGCTAATCTAATCAAGGTTCAAGGTTTGTTTATTCGTCACATACTAAATTATACAGGGTAGAATCAGAAGTGAAATGTACAATGTTTTCCAGCCAGGAGATTTTTAATATAGATGAGTTTGTAAGTGGGACACGCACATAACAAATCAACTACTTTGAAGGCCTTTCAAAGAGAGAAATTAGTTTATCCGCTCATTGTCTCTCCTGTGCTTTTTAGAGCGACTTACTTCTGGTCTTAATAGACTAATTTTTTGTTGTGCATAAAGTCCACACACGTTTGGGTGTTCCCTGAGAGAAGATACACAGAAAAGTTATGTCATACATCTTACCTGTTTCATTCATGCATGACAGGTGGAGATGAATCACACTAAGTTTATTGATTTGTTTATGTTCCCTGAGAGAAGAGACACAGAAAAGTTATTACATACATTTTATCTGTTTCATTCATGTATGACAGGTGGAGATGAATCACACTAAGTTTATTGATTTGTTCATGTTGTTAACTATGTAATCTGACTGGATGGACATTTGTTGTGCAATTGAATTACATAAAATAAAAATTTAGACCGAAACGTTTTTTTGAGTGCACTTGGGCTGGCTGAAAATGCAAGTTGGCTGTGTCAGAAACACCCTGAGCATATAAATCACTATTTCTGTTTGTGACAACTGCATGCCACCTGCATGACACAAAGGAATTAAGGAAACCAAGTAGCCATCATGTTTTTTTTAAGTCATCTTATTTACATTTACATTTATGCATTTAGCAGACGCTTTTATCCAAAGCAACTTACAGTGCATTCAGGCTATACATGTTTTTGTCAGTACATGTGTTCCCTGGGAATCGAACCCACAACCTTTGCACTTATTTAACTAGGTACACATCACATGGCATTTATTAAACAATGCCAAGAGCAACTCAATGTCTATTCCCACTTATATGGTTATGGATTCTTCTTCTACTATTCTTGAGCAAATAGCATGTGCATGAACACCACCAGCTCACAGTTTTCTTTGATAACATGATCTTTATTTTGCACTGCAGTGGAGTATACTCCACATTAGAACAGCTCTCTTTCAAATAATCATTGCATTGATGGCATGTCAACGTTTTTGTTGATTCAAATTAAAATGTTTATCACACCACACATTCCTGACAAACATTTGTCTTAGTGTATGCAGGCATTTAGTCATGTTGGTGGCTTATAATTTAAAACTTCTTTACTAAACAACATTTACAGTAGCTGCTGTTTTTCCTATGAGTGCTGCTCAGCTGCTTACATAAGAGTCTGTTCCCCTCATTAAAGCGCCAAAGGAACTATCGTCTCCTACATTCAATGACCAGATGAGGAGAGCAATTACAAAGGAAATTTTACAAATAAAACAACTCATTTAGACACAATCATTTTCACAGGTGTGGGCAGGCAGACAGACAGACAAAGACAATGAATAAAGTTCCACAACGCTGTTTGCACCGCACTCTGTCGGTCTTTTCCCATCAGCAATGAATGTAAAATAAAACATAAAAAGAAAACTGGTTTCGTGAGTACATAATTTCCTATAATGAATAAAGTTCCAACACTAAGTTTAATAAATATCCACAAACTAGAGATATATAGATATTCAAAACAAGGTAATTGATCAAACACAGCTGAAACAAACAAACTCAATCACAGAAACCATAGCAACAAAGGAAGAGTGGAACTAATGGAATACAAACTAAAAGTCCATGAATATCAAAGCTAACTGAATATAAGAGTGACAATAATACATGAATGAATAAAATACAACAAATAAAATAATAAATGAATACACAACTATTCATAATTTTTCAGTCATTGAGATATCAGGATATCAGGGCAAATTGCGCAGCGTTGTGTAAAACAAATAATTTAATTATATTTTCTATTTTTTTAATAAAAATACATTTAGATCAAATGAGTTTACATTTGTTGTTTACATTACATATTTATGCTGATGTGACATAATTACATCAGTATGATGTTTAAAGGGATTGTTTACCTAAACATGATCATTCTGGTATAATTTATAGACATTATGTATTCACTGTAGCTGTTACTGTCAGTGACATTCAGTGACAGCTGAGATAAAGTCTGTGAGGAACATGCAAATGTATCTGTATCAGAGAATGATGCACATTTTGAATATGTAAAGCATGAGTGGAATGGGCTTCTTATATCCACATGATTCAGTGATTTCTGACTCCTGAGCTGTTTAATGAACTTGACAGTCAGCTGATGAGAATGAAGGGCGTGACGAATGTCAAAAATTGATGCACAAACAGAGAGAACAGGTTGAATTCTGCATTCCTGTCATTTCAGAGAACTAATCACATTCCACGCTATAGAAATGCATTAGCATTACATGCTTTTTTATGGTTTAGTTTGTGCTATTAGCATTATTTCTAATGTTCCTCAGCTTTGAACAAGCCTTCACTTGACCTTCACGTCTGGAGGATCACCTGAACGCAACCCAGTTTCAATGAAACTGGACAATCATCTGATCAGCTGAAGCTGTGATAATGGGCGTGACCCATCACCGAGTGTCAAATGCTACTGAATATTAATGACTGTCAGAAATTATAACTAACAAACTCTGAGAGGACGAACACATAAAGACAAAGCAGCTTAGTCAAAGATCTGAATGAGCTCTTACACATAAGACTCAATCCAATATTTCTTCACAGAGAGAGATTCCAGTGCAGCTCTTTATGAAGGTAAAACTCTTTCCAAGAATCAAGTTACGGGGGACATACATGATTATATTTATGATTAATTAACCACTGACATAGTTTAGTTACAAATTTTTTATAACACTTTATAATAACTTTTATTAATAAATCATTAACAAACATGTATTGATTAAAAGATCATCAGTTAATTAACTGATCTATTAATATTAATATATCGAGAAACGTGAAATAATGTGTTTATTAATGTTTACTAATACATATATTAAACATTACCTAATAATTAAGTAATGATTAGTTAAATTATGTAATGTTTGTTAATTTTAATAAATTTAATTAATTGTTATTTTTTAATGAAAGCTATTATAAAGTGTTACCCTTTGTTGATTCTGCTTTTTAAACAGCAGCTGTTCATAATTAATGGTCAATCAGTAGCCGTTTCTCAATATGCGTTCTTGTCTGGACTTGTGAAACGTCACCAGTCGTCGCCCAGGTACTGTTCCAATTCAAAGTTCACATCTAGCCAAGTACAGTTAAAATCCCCGGATGTGTTCTTGCTCTGCCCCTTTTATCGAGGGTGCATCAAGAGGTGACTTATGCGAATTTGAGGCAGCCAGGTATCCCAGAAAGGGATTTCGCACCAATTAACGAGCGTAAATGGAGGGGAAAACCCGCACATTTTTTAAATATTACTGTTATTGTGTCATGAAACACAGTTCTAAGAGTATTTCAGGTGAGAATATAGTTGTTTAAAACTCAAATCTGTGGTTTAGTTATACATATAGCGCCTATTTTAAAATGTGCTTCGCTGATTTCGTAAGCGTGAGCTCCACGCGATCATCGGGTGCTCATGTATCCGCCAAAAGATATTCTCACTGCGGCTAGTCCTTTCAGTGGTGAAAAGAGCACTAAAAAAAATACTCAAGTAAAAGTACCATTACCTTCAGAAAAATGTAGTGTGAGTAGAGTAAAAGTACTTGTCCAAAAACTACTTTAGTAAGAGTAAAAGAGTAGCCTATTTAAAAGTACTAATGAGTTTTGAGTAGTGAGTACTGAGCTGTGGATTCTACCCCGTCATAATAAATAATAATGATGCACACTGCGATTTTTTTTATTTACTGAATGGAACAAAAAGTGTTGAACTTGAAATTGTTTATGCGCGAGTGCACTTGCTAAATGAAGGCTGTTTATATAAAATGGATCAAACAAAAAAAGTTGTATTAACGAGCTGCAGTTTTATTACATCACGCGCTGACACAGATGCAGTATATTAACGACATGGATGACCAATATGCACATTATTGATGACCCGTTTGAGTAGCCTACATTATTTCCCAGCGTTTTAGTATTTCCAAAACACAAATCACGTGCTCAAACTCATCAAAAGTCAACAAGCAACAACGAGTTATCCAAGTGACTGCTGCAGAATGCACGCGAGGGAGAGACGAGGCAGCGCACATTGCGCATCTCTAAGTGAGTGGGAATTATACCGAACGTGGCACTTGCGGGACTATACGCAATATCCGCAACCTCACACCAAATGTCAGGCCTTGTAGATAGGCAAACATTTATACAAATCATTTAGTAAGCAGAAATCCGAAATTTACCTTAACATATTAGAGGAAGATGCTGATAACTCAACTTAATTGATGCCTGAAGAATGCACTTCCAGCAGCCATGAAAAACTGCAGTTGGCGGTTAAAGTTTTCGATGCACAATTTGATTTGATGAAAGTCATGAGACCGATTACTCTCTCCAATTACGTTGATGGATAAAAATAATTAAAATTAGCATGTAACGACCACAAACGGAGGAAAATAGCGGAGTAAAAATATCAATACATCACTTAAAATTTACTAAAGCAAAAATTTCTCAATTTTTAAACTACAAAAAAAAGTATGTTTACTGCTAAAACTACTTAATTACTGTAACGTGAGTATTTGTAATAAGTTACTTCACACCCCTGAGTCCTTCTGACATCTGCCGCTTGCTCTGATGTCTCTGTAGTGGTTAAACATGAGGTAAAATTCACTTTAGGGCAGATCTAACCGGCAATCTTTGGTCTCAGTCATGAATCTATTATTTCTTCCAGGTCATATTGTTTTGACTAAGCACAAAGTTATGTTTCATAATTATTTATTTATTCATCTTAATACAGCGTGGACTTTTTTACATATATTTGACTGAATTGTTTGCCTTTGTCTTTATTTCATATTACATAAGTATCTTATTATACTTTTACTTTTATAATGGCTATTATTTTTCATTGAAACTGACATTTAACAAAAAATGCAGACTTGTGCTTGTCATATGTCTTTTTATTATGCATACAGTAAAGATAATCAGTGTATATGTACACATATTACCTAAACCACATATCAATGTTTTATATTTTTAAATGAATACGAAAAGAAAGTTGTTTTATATTTTGAAGAAAACGAAAAGACAGTGGTTTGTTATAATTTTTTTGTGTCTATTAATATTTTAAATGAAACAGAAAAGAGGCAACGCTGTTTGATATAATATTTTGTTTCACTGTGTACGTTACCTGAACTACATTTTTGCGGCTATTAATATGTTTACATGAAAACAAAAAGAGGCAGTGTGTTTGATATTTTGTTATATTGTAATAGAGTAGATAACCGTAGGCGAGCTGACTGACGCTATCAAGTACGCTGCTGTTCCATTTGCAAAATTACTAGACGCAGGAGCGATTCTAGGGTGAGTAGATATCCGAGGCTAAGCCCAAAGATCCAAGATCTGCTATTACTACTTATGGATGGTTGGCCAGTTTACATGTCAGTCAGAAGAACAAGCTTCAGTGGGCGGTTCCCGACGGGAGTAAACTGCGGTTCGTGATTTTAATGCGCATAAAAACTCAGTGATGATGATGTGTAAAGGGCATGGTAATAAAAACATTCGGGGCTTCAGCCCCCTTAGCCCAACCCTAGCGCCGCCCCTGGCTAGACGTATGTCCTCGGGTTCACACTCAACTTGCGAAGTCCGAACTTTGCGTACTTGGTATTGAGAAACGGCCATAATTATCTCCTTAACTCCAACACTGCTTCAATGCTACTCTAATACTGAGTAGTGTTAGAATAGAGTAGTGTTTGTTTAACACTGGGGACTTTGTTGTGAACTTTTTGAGTCACATTATAGTTATCCGTGTTTGTTTTAGTTGGGTTCTTGAACCTAGAATATTGTTATATTATGTTTTGTTTGGCTGCTATGATTGAATTATAACTGTCAGATGAGTAAAAGTCATCAGGTGGTGATGATTATATTTTGACCTTTAGTACTGACCTAAATAACTGCGTTTGTTTTCTGTTTCTTTCGTCAACACTGTGAACAACGCAATACCTGGCATTTTCAGTTTAATCAGACAGATATATTTTAAAATTATTTTAAATATTACTTCAGTAAAAATGTATTTAACTTAGACCCACATACATCAAGAATCAGCGTGAGAATCACAACAATGGTTACCATCAAAAAAGCATGTTGTAGCCAATCAAAACGAGTAGCTCCAGACTGCAGTCTGGACGATGGGGCGGGGCGACACATTAAGGTGGGGCGACACGTGTCGCTCCGCCCACCCCCAATTTCATTGGTTTATAGTACAGCAGAGCTGATTGGTGTAGACGTTTGCGCATAAGCATTCTTTTATAAACGTTTTTATGAGTGATCTATGCTGTTTTGCTGTACTACAGAAATATTAAGTGCTAACAATAGCGATTTTATTTAGAATCAATTAGCAAATGTTTGTTTCTTAAACTTATGACAAACTAGTTAGATTAAGTTCCTATCAAACGCTTGGTGGCGACATCTCCGAGTACTTCGGGCAGAACAGAGCTGTGTAATATGAGCGGTTCACGAATTGAGTCTGGGGAACAAATTCTTAATTTGTGGCCATGATATAGTCATACCTATGCTAAATAGCCTCACCTATGATAAATAGTAATTAGGTTTCTGTGTGATGAACGTAAATAGAGGTCCTCCTTAATCTCAACAGGTGGGTTGCACGTGTATGTGCGAGTGTTTATAGGTGTATATGCATGGAAGTTTATATGTATATGCACGTGTTTTATGTATGTGTTGATAAGCATGGAAGTTTATATGTATGTGCGAGTGTTTATAGGTGTATATGCATGGAAGTTTATATGTATGTGCGAGTGTTTATAGGTGTATATGCATGGAAGTTTATATGTATATGCACGTGTTTTATGTATGTGTTGATAAGCATGGAAGTTTATATGTATGTGCGAGTGTTTATAGGTGTATATGCACGTGTTTTATGTATGTGTTGATAAGCGAAGTTTGATTTAAATCCTATGCGGCGCCTCATAAAATGAAGTCAGATATTATTGCACTTTTAACTGTACACGAAACAGACTGAGCAGTTTTAGCTGGGCGATGTTGATAAAAATGACCAACTGTTTGAGATGTATTTGTTTTGTGTGATGTATATTTATATGTAGCCTATAGGCCTATTGTTTATTTTAGGATCGTGGATAAGTAAAAACTTAGGATATGGTGATAATTCACTGTAGTTCAGGAAGACATGGGATAAACCCGCTAATGTTTTTATTTTAAAGAACAACTGCGGTGACAAATAAGTCAATAATAAATAGCCCATCAGCGTGAACTGAGGTTTTGTGTGGATAATGTGATACATTTGTTTTGCATATAGGCTTATTTTAAATGTTTTTGTTTACTAAAACAGCTGTTATTAAATCTGACCTACAGCGAATATTATTATTAATGTGCTTTAGTGCTTATTTAAGCAATACATATTCATGTATTTTCTCTGCAAATTTGTATTTATACTTTATATATAGGCTATATGCACAAATTAAATTACTGGTTTTGTGGCTCAATCCTTTAAAAAGAACCAGGAATCACTGTACTATATTAGGCCTACTGATTTTAGATTTGTATTATAGTCTTTAATAAATAAAAAAATATTAATCACAGAGAGGGTCTTTTATTAAAAGTGCTCACGTACCTGTTGCTCAGATTTACAGCTCCGAGTGATTTTAATATTCGACATTGATCGAGTGTTAATAACTAAATCTAAATTCATCCCGTACACAGATTAGAGCATATGCACACAGAATGAGGGGGTGGATACATAAATCCACATAGATTTTTTATATTTGATGTCACGGACACTTATTTGCTATAAGATAGAAGCCTTTAAAAACTGTATGTGAATCAATATATGCTCAAATATTTTATTAAGATATAAACAAGGAAACATGGAGCTTCTCATGAAAACATTTATTTGCACTTTATAACCTACAAGTTTGTGACACATTGAGAAACTTAACTCATCTCTTTAAACAACAACAAAAAACGGTTGTGCTTTAAAATGCAAAATCATCCGCTTATGTTCGTGTTTGTCCCTTTCTAAAATACAGCAAATTATCATTATTTGCGTATAAAATCCCAATTTAGTGCTGATCCGCGGCCTGCCGATCCTCAAGGAAATATGAATGAAGGAACCCGGAGGTGCTGTCATCAAGAGTTTATTTGTAAAAAATGACTTCATCTGACTAAAATTACAATTTTTACTAAATAGATTGTAATTAAGATAGGCGTATAATTCTAGAGTTAGCACATAATATTTCTGTAATATGGCCAAATCAATTTGACAAAATCGTACACAAAGGAATGCACATGCTCGGGTCTACACCAATAAGATTTGCCGTATAAACCAATGGAATTGGGGGTGGGTGGAGCGACACGTGTCGCCCCGCCCCAAGTGTCACCCCGCCCCAAGTGTCACCCCGCCCCATCGTCCAGACTGCAGTCTGGAGTACTTGATCAAAACTCATCCATGGCTCCCATCATGAATTGCGGCATGAATAAGTTATGAGCAGAATTGCCTTCATAATGTATTTTCCTCTTACAAGTTTTTTTTTTTTTTGCTGTTTTTATGTAACTTTTTTAGTAGCTTGTTTTGTGATGTTCAGAATTTATCCGTTTATCTGAATTGGCTGTTTCTCACCGTTGTTGAGATTCAAAGGCTGATTCTTGATATCTGTGTGTGACTAAAAGCTTTTTTTCAAAAATCATAATAGTGTGTCTGAAATCCTTCCAAAATGTATGGAAAATACAACATTTCACAGTGGAATCCGAAGGCTGTTGTAATCAATAAAGAAAATTCCAAGGTTAGACTAAGTTCTGCGAGTCAGGGTCAATTAATAATTGTATTTAAACATAATTACAATGATCTGCAGTTCAACATAAGCTATAACACATGTATGTGTTTAAGCACTTAACAATAAGTTCATCACTGTATCAGCAATTCTACAGCTAATGTCTGGAGAAAAGCCACAGAACTGTTTGTGGCTCATCATTGACTGAATCACAGGCTCTACTCTCCACCACAATGGTGACTCATAAAACTAAATTAAACTAACAGATCTCTCTTGTGCAAAATAATACAGTTCAATTAAATATTTACTCTCCTTATAGATAACACCTGCTGTCAACAAGCAGAATCACTGAATGAAAGAGAAACAAAAACTACTACTGACTTCAGCCACAGCCACTCAACTGAAATACAAGACATCATTATATCTCTCAAGATCTTATTAAACTACTCACAAACAGCATTACCAGCCTCACACATAACAATTTGACTTTATTTGTCTTATATGTCTACAAAAATATTTTGAGAATGAACAGAAGTTTAGTTTTTTTTATTGAAAACATTTCGTTAGACCTTACCATTGGGGCGATCAGGGTTTGCTTTCGTTGGGCTCTTGATCCTTGATTTTTAATCGTAGCTTTTATTCCTGGAAGCTGTAACTGTTGTAAAGCTCTCTTTGTTAAGTGCTTTAGCACGCATATACAGGTGTTGGTCACATAATTAGAATATCATCAAAAAGTTGATTTATTTCACTAATTCCATTTTAAAAAGTGAAACATGTATAATGTATACATTCATTCTCGTAGACTGATATATTTAAAGTGTTTATTTCTTTAAATTTTGATGATTATAACTGACAACTAATGAAAACCCCAAATTCAGTATCTCAGAAAATTAGAATATTACTTAAGACCGATACAAAGAAAGGATTTTTAGAAATCTTGGCCAACTGAAAAGTATGAGCATGTACAGCACTCAATACTTAGTTGGGGCTCATTTTGCCTGAATTACTGCAGCAATGCGGCGTGGCATGGAGTCGATCAGTCTGTGGCACTGCTCAGGTGTTATGAGAGCCCAGGTTGCTCTGATAGTGGCCTTCAGCTCTTCTGCATTGTTGGGTCTGGCATATTGCATCTTCCTCTTCACAATACCCCATCGATTTTCTATGGGGTTAAGGTCAGGTGATTTTGCTGGCCAATTAAGAGCAGGGATACCATGGTCCTTAAACCAGGTACTGGTAGCTTTGGCACTGTGTGCAGGTGCCTAGTCCTGTTGGAAAATGAAATCTGCATCTCCATAAAGTTGGTCAGCAGCAGGAAGCATGAAGTGCTCTAAAACTTCCTGGTATACGGCTGTGTTGACCTTGGACCTCAGAAAACACAGTGGACCAACACCAGCAGATGACATGGCACCCCAAACCATCACTGACTGTGGAAACTTTACACTGGACATCAAGCAACGTGTATTCTGTGCCTCTCCTCTCTTCCTCCAGACTCTGGGACCCTGATTTCCAAAGGAAATTCTAAATTTACTTTCATCAGAGAACATAACTTTGGACCACTCAGCAGCAGTCCAGTCCTTTTTGTCTTTAGCCCAGGCGAGACGCTTCTGACGTTGTCTGTTGTTCAAGAGTGGCTTGACACAAGGAATGCGACAGCTGAAACCCATGTCTTGCATACGTCTGTGCGTAGTGGTTCTTGAAGCACTGACTCCAGCTGCAGTCCACTCTTTGTGAATCTCCCCCACATTTTTGAATGGGTTTTGTTTCACAATCCTGTCCAGGGTGCAGTTATCCCTATTGCTTGTACACTTTTTTCTACAAAATCTTTTCCTTCCCTTCGCCTCTCTATTAATGTGCTTGGACACAGAGCTCTGTGAACAGCCAGCCTCTTTTGCAATGACCTTTTGTGTCTTGCCCTCCTTGTGCAAGGTGTCAATGGTCGTCTTTTGGACAACTGTCAAGTCAGCAGTCTTCCTCGTGATTGTGTAGCCTACAGAACTAGACTGAGAAACCATTTAAAGGCCTTTGCAGGTGTTTTGAGTTAATTAGCTGATTAGAGTGTGGCACCAGGTGTCTTCAATATTGAACCTTTTCACAATATTCTAATTTTCTGAGATACTGAATTTGGGGTTTTCATTAGTTGTCAGTTATAATCATCAAAATTAAAATAAATAAACACTTGAAATATATCAGTCCGTGTGGAATGAATGTATACATTATACAAGTTTCACTTTTTGAATGGAATTAGTGAAATAAATCAACTTTTTGATGATATTCTAATTATATGACCAGCACCTGTATGTGTTATAGCTTATTATAAACGTCAACAATTTGAGTTAAAGTCATGTTTTTGTTTGCAGTTTAAATTAAGAAATATTCATTGTCAGAGGTTTCAAATGAAATAAGTTAACCAAATGTTTATACACCATCGCAATTTTACAGTATGCTGTATTTTTTACAGTACAATTGCAATCATTGATTTACATAACTTTGTAAATTTACAGTCTCACTGGCAACCAAAATTGTAAGTAAGTTTCTGTAAATTTTACAGCATTTGTTTTACAGTGTAGTCATTTCATCTAGTTCAATTTAAATAAATCGTTTTGCTTGACCATAAAAGAGTTTAAAAGAGGAAATCTGCAGAGGTGGAACTTTCAAGTCTAAAGTCAAATCCCAAGTCCTCAAAGAGTTAAAGTGAATGAGGTAAATAAGTGCCTACTTAAATTACGATTGTGCATTCGTGATGAACACCTGCTGATAACAATCAACATCGTTGAAGAAATGAGAAACAAGAACTACAACTGACTTCAGCCACAGCCTTGGATGGAATCAACTGAAAAAAAAACACGATGGTATTAGTGGTCAAGGTTTGCTGTAGTTGGTCTCTTAGCTCTTTTATAAATTCTAAGTTTGTTTCTAAGCGATTTATATATGGTTTCATATCAAACATTTGTGTGTTTCTGAGTCAAACCTTGAGATACCAGATGCATTTTTATTTTTCATGATTAGGTATCATGATCAAATGGAGTCTGTAGCTTATTGACAGCCACTCAGTTTTTACTGATAAGTAAAAATAAGGCATGATATTCAAATAAAATCATACTGTTTTCATATTGAAATAACTAACAGCTCAGGCTTTTAGACATGAACACTTATCATACGATCCTCAACAGTGGTGACAATAATTTTTTTCATACAGCAAAGCATGGTGGGAGTTTTTACTATGGTGTTACCCAGCATCCATTGCAGCATGAAGCTGTAATTCTCAATAGCAGTATGTGTTCATCACCAATGCACCAATCATCATTTAATTAGTTGCTTAATTAATTAATTAACTTTAACCCTTTTGGATTTGACTTGAAAGTTACACTTTTGGAAATCTGCATATGTCCCTGGCGGTCTGCAGTAGCCATATAGGAGATATTGTTTTCTGCATATCTGACAATGTAACATTAAGCAGAAGTATTTTGAATGAATTAAACCTGTTTCCAGTTTTCTAAGTGACATTAAGAATATCATTGTATATTGTTGCAACACCGCCGCCACGCTCAATCTGACGGGGCTCATGCTTCTAACAGTCACTTTGGGGAGTAGACTAATTTAAACCAATGTAGTCATTTGGTTTAAGCCAGGTTTCAGTCAAGCAGAGCAAATATATTATCTGTAATCATTTCATTTACAATAACTGCTTTGGATGTGAATGACCTAATGTTTAGGAGCCCAAGCTTTAAACATTGTTTTGTTAATTTATTTAGCATTTGCAGATTTTTCTAGATATTGCATTAAAACAGGCACAGTCTTTCTGGATTGGACTACACAAGTACTTCTATTATTTAAGTGATCTATTATTTAAGGTATTAAAGAACAAAAGCCATCGTAGCAGTTATTTGAAAACTGGCTTACTATTTATATGGAGCGTAGCGTCCTGGAGATGTTGCCAGACAGTATTTCTGCTCCATCTCGTCTGGGGTGCAAGCCATCAGCACGAAAAATCTTAGGACTTTCCCAGAAAAGATTCAAATTATTAACAAAGAGCAATTATTGTTCTTTACACCTCTTCTTTAAACCATTTTACATAAATGTGTGCATGTTGTTACAACATTAAAAAACAATATTGTCTGTCAATTAATCTGAAATCCCTTTGTATGATATTATATTAAACTGCTGTGTAGAGGTTTTTTACTTATTAGGACAGTATAACATCATGCACTAACCACTGATACTTTATCTGTTGACTCCATTCTAGATATAAACATCATAAACTGATATGATGACACCAGCAACAAGAAAAACACTGCTCCGCAACCATATTTGTGTCCTGTTTGTTCTTGTTTGTGGTGAGTTACAGACATGCACACGTGCACACACACACATAATCATTTGAATGATTTAGTGCAGGAGTAGGCAACGTCGGCCCTGGAGTGCCGATGTCCTGCAGAGTTTAGCTCCAACTCTTAAAAAAACCTCCCCTGCCTGTAGCCATAGTAATTCTGAAGACCATGATTAGCTGGTTAAGGTGTGTTTGATTAGGGTTGGAGCAAAACTCTACAGGACAGCGGCAGTCCAGGACCGACGTTGCCTACCCCTGATTTAGTGCCTTGCTCATAAAGACAGTAACAGTAATCTCAAGTTCAAGTTGCTTTGTTGGCATGACATTTGTGTTACAGTATTACTAAAGCATTTGAATACAGAATAACATATAGAATGTGATTAGACCATCAAAGTAAAAAACGTAACAAAGTAATGAGATGAGAACGTAGAGAAGAGAAATAGATAAATACAATAAATACAAATACCTACAACATTTCTAATATTAATCATTATAATTACAATTGTATACAATGAAGAATGTCAAATAAAGCAAATGGATACAATAAATTAACCATTTCGTATAGTATGTATAGAGTATACATATTTTGCAGCTAGTTTGACTGACATCTCATCCTCTTCGAGTACATAGCATAGTTTCACTGTCAAAAAAGAAAAAAAGAATCAGAAAGTGGTGTATTTGGGGCAGACAAGAAGGATGTGTTTCTCATTCTCTATTTGATTTAAGTTGCAGTGTTTACATAATCGTTGTTCTCTCTGTATCCAGGATTTTTTATGTCTTCCTTTCTCTATTTCTAAGTCATGGTCGCTGAGTCGATATTTTGAAAGGATTTTTCTTTCTTTTAATTGTTTGATTGATGCGTGATTTGCCAATTGTGTGGTTCTGTTTAGGGCTGAATAACACTGGAGTTTGGTTTGGAGGTCAAATTCCTTTTACATTTTTCATCATAATTACATTTCAGATTTTTGTCAATTTCTTTATGAATGTTGGAGTCTTGAGTCTCTTTCATTAGTTTAAGCAGGAGTGTATTTAGAGAATTAGACACTGTGGAGGTTTCATGGGCAAGGACGGCTTTATATTGAATAGATGCAGTATCAGATTGACAGGTGATGCCAGAATTGAACAGCTCATTTTTATTTCAATGTGTAAGGGGTATAAGTCCAGTTCAGCCCTGCAGGCATTGTTAGAAGAGCCTCTGTTTACCCTTAGAGTTTTTTTTTTTTTTTGCAAATTCCAATTGTGTTCTTTCTGTTAAAGTTTCTCAATATTGGTCCCCAAATTTCACTCCCGTACAGTATAATTTGTTTAAAGATTGCGTGATGTAATTTGATCCATGTTTTAATTGGTTTAATTGGCATGAATAATTGTTGTCGCCATCGTTGAAGATCGTATCATACGTCTAAAAGCCTGAGTGAAATACTTCTTATTTTTTCCAATATTTAAGAATTACGGTGACATTTGTTTAATAGCACTTGTTTGCAGTTCTGTAATAACTGAATATCAGTTTATAAACCAAAGAAAGACACCATCATGATGTTCATTCAAGTGATTTCAAAGCAGAAAGTGTAAGATCATCTGCTAACTGCAAGCTTTCAATTCAGCAATGTGCATATGCACAAATGTTTGTTGTTAGGTAATATTTAAATTGTGTAAAAAAAAACAAAAAAATACTTGCAGTTATATAAAGGGTCAAGAGCCCAATTAAACCACACACTGACCTCCATGATGGTGGCATCATTTTAACCATTAAAACAGCAACACCTGATCCTCTGTAATTCTCAATAACAGCAGATGTTCATCACTAATGCACAATCATCATTTCATTAGTCACTTAATTATCTCATTAACTTTAACTCTTTGGGGACTTGGGATTTGACTTGAGACTTGTTTGTGACTTGAAAGGAATGACTTGGTTCCTCCTCTGGTGAAATCAGCTGCTGAGTTCATGGGTGGAATACACATATGGCAGGACTTTTACTTTCTGACCCCTGGACTATCCAACTCTGTAATATATCTGCTTTTTTATACTATTTGGCCAGCAGGTGGTATTGTGAGCAAATGAAGCCTCCAGAAAGTAACACTTTTGTGAACAACTTGGCTGAAATGCTTAAAGCTTCATGAGGCTTCTTCTGCTCCAGGATTTATTTAATGTATTTTTATATGAAATAATGTTTTTTTTTTATTCAGTGTTGTACACCGTTTTCAAGGCACTTCAGTCTCTATAACATTTTATAGTTTTGAGCATTATCAACTCTGCATGATGGATAGTAAAGCCCAAAGGGTCTTCTTTGCAAAGACACCAAAATTGTGTGTGTAGCAAACTGAAGTCAGCAACTGTTATAATTTTAAGTTAGGTAGGTCTTTTTCAACTGTGAGTCCCAAAATGGGGAGTGCTGGCTAACATGTTAAGGTAATGTTTCCTCAAACGGATTGAGTTACCCTAACTTGTTGGGGATGATTGACTTTACCCAAACATTAATGCAGAAGAAACAAGCAAATTCTTTAATGAACGCAGGAGAACCAACTGTCAAGTAACACATGTAACTTATGCTTGATAACTGACAAAGAACATAACCAAGCAGGGAATATAAATGCACTGAGAACTAAACAAGACACAGCTGGGGATAATAGGTAGCTACAGAAACAACAAATAAATAATCAGAAACCAATTAAACCAAAACAGCAGGAAAACAGAAACTAACGAAAAAAGGGCAGAATATCAAAATTACTTTGACATATTTCCCAAGATTCCTTGTTTTTCAGGTCACAGCTAAATTATTTGTATTTTTTATCTTTCCTTTAGGCTACTTTACTTCAGTACTGCATGGAGAGGTGAGTGGAGAAAATACACACTGAACATAATAACAACAATTATATATATATATATACACACACACTGTCTAAATCTATAGAACTGTGAAAATATCTCCATGATACTGGAACAAACTGCAGTTGTGAGAAAAGTCTTAGGCAATTTTGCACAAAATATACTTGAGATGAGATGTGAAGATTATTATAATTTTTGTATGACTATTAAATAAATATGGTAACACTTCATAATACATTTCATTAACAAATCATTAACAAACATTTTTTTTTTGTCTGTGTGTTGTGGTTGTCTGTGCACAACAAAATCCCGATGTCAAATTTAAGGGGTCTTATTATGCTTTTTCACTTTTTGAATTTTAGTTAGTGTGTAATGTGTATGTTTGGGCATAAAAAGATCTACAAAGTTACAAATCTCAATCCACTCCAAAGGGAGATATTTTGTTTTATAAATATATATATTTTCAAGAACTACAATGAACTGCTCGTTTGGACTACAAAGTTTGGACTATACAGGAAAACTCCTGAATTTGTTATATCATAAAAATAAATCCCGCCTATGGAAATTAAAATAGTTGGTGGGTAGGGAGAATGCTTGGTTGAGCACTGTACGTTTCAAAATCGAAACCCGGTGCAGGTGTTTTTATTATCACTGTATTTCTGATGAAAACTGATTGTTTTCAGAAAATTTTGGATGTCGTTTTCATTTTATCTTGCATGTAATGTCTGACAAAGCACCATTTGTGAGAGGAGCACTACTTTTTGTACATCATTACCAGGGAAATCTCACTCTCTACTACTCCAACAATGCCTACCGCTGGCAGATAATTATTTAGCATATACTGTATATGCCGCCACAAATAGTGTAACTCTGTGGGACTATGGTATAGCCTAAATAAATATAACTGTATTAAAAGTTGCACTGCAATTTATGTTATAATAAAAGAACAATAAACACAATACATATTTCTGTTGCACTTATCTGTACATAGTACATGCAGTTATTTTTAAGCTGCAATTGACATCCTATCTAAAATGTGATTTGGCCAACAAAAAAAACAACAACAATAATGTTACCACTTTAATATTTCTTGCAATATCGATGCATGCAAAGTTTCTGTGCGATCCTCTTGTTCAATATTCTTGAGGTCTGAATTGATAAAGCAATATTGATGAACTTACTTACAATATTGATGCTTTGGCAACGCAGATTGCAACATATTGTCGGCCCAGATATGGCCTACATCTGGCAAATGTAGAATGATGATTTGGCCCACATGAAGTGTGGAATGATAGCACTTGGTTGAACCACTCCTGTTTGCCAAATCTGGGCCAAAAGCAAGCCATAGCATTAGCACATGTCAGCCAAGAGCAAAGAAATAAACCACACTGGACCTTATCTGAGCCACAAAATCTTCATAAATTATTCATAGAGTCCTCTCAGCTTGCCTAAGCTTGTTAACAAGCAAAATCACTGAAGGAAAGAAGAGAACAGAAAAAAAGACCAACAGACATTCAAGAACTACAATTGACTTAAGCCAAAGCCTTAGATGAATTCAGCTGAAGATAAAAAACATTAAATCTCTGAAGATCTCAGCATAGGAGGATTAAATAATCACTTATTTCTAACCAGACTGACTTTATTTCTGTTAGAGGTCTACAGAAGCTCTAAATGAGAATTAACAGGGGTTTAAATCTAATGTTTGTTTCATTTGACGCCACCATAATGGTGATTGGTGTTTCCATTAGCTTAGCTCTTAACTTTACTCAAATGTTCTCTTTAGTTGCTGTCACAGCATGTTTGATGCATTGTACGTGATAGGTTGACACAACCGATATCAGCAATCAGCATATGAATCTCAACAATGGTGACAAAATATTTATCTAATCAGATCAATTTTGGGCATCAGAAGAGGCAACTAAAAGACACAACAAAAAATACAAATAAATAAGACTTGAAGAGATGATATGTTAAGCTTATGGGGCTGTCACGTGATGACCGAACGACTCAAACCCCAAGACTCAAAAGGAGAACTAATCAATTTTCTTTCCAACTCATACTGCATTAGTCACGTGATGAACAAACGACTCGGAAAACCCGAAGACTCGAAACAGGTGAACTAAATTAGTACAGAACCTATAGAATGTTGCGCATGCGCGACTGAACGAATCACTCCCCGAGATGACTCGTTCTTCCGGAGTCAAATTAAAGACCTGTTCAAAATGAACGAATAGTTCAAGAACGACCCATCACTAAAATACATTATTGGCACAACACAGTTGTTAAAGTTAAATTACATTAGTGAATTAGACATTTCTTTATGATGATGTTCCTGTGGCCCAGTGGTAGAGCATTGCGTTAACAGCGCAAAGGTTGTGGGTTCGATTCCCAGGGAACACATGTACTAACAAAAAAAATGTATAGCCTGAATGCACTGTAAGTCGCTTTGGATAAAAGCGTCTGATAAATGTAAATGATGAACCACCAACAGCTGACTCATCACCTGAGCTCATTTTATCTGTATTTGCTACTACAAATGTGTTTGATAAAGACATTATCACAACAGCCAGAAGAAAACAAACTAATTATAATAAGAGTTAAGAGCTCAGCTATTGGAAACACCAATCACCATTATTTTGATTTTAAATGAAACAAACATTAGATTTAAACCCCTGTTAATTCTCTATAAGAGCTTCTGTAGACCTCTAACAGAAATTAAGTCTGGTTAGCAATAAGTAAAGCTGGTAATGCTGTTTGTGGAGTTGTTTAATCCTCCTCTGCTGAGATCTTCAGAGATTTAATGTATTTTATCTTCAACTGAATTCATCTAGTAGCAGTAGCCCTTTATTGTCACTAGTCACAAGTACCAGCGAAATTAGCCATCAACCTGTCCATACATACACAACATACATATGACAAGGGGGTAGACAGAACAGGATGACAGGGAATTGAAGAAAATACAGCATTTTACATGAGGAAAGTGAGGAGAGAAAAAAATACCCCCCACACTATGCTCCTTAGGGAGTACAGTGTGAGAACAGAAAAAAACACCTCAGCACAAAAAGCACATACACCATAAACACACGACTCTTGCAACAGGGGGAAACAAATCCAGCTCCGGCAAGCAGCCATCCGGTCCAGCAGCCATTTTGTTTCGGCGCCAGTCACAGACCCGCCCTTCAGGCTGGCGGGTTCAAAGCGAACGGAGGCGAGGGATGGGGGGAGGGGAAGTGAGTGCATATTTGTGTGTGTGTGTGTAGTAGTTTATAATCAATGTCTGTAGAATGGGGGAGGAAGCAAGAGCATCTCACTGCAGTGTTCTTTCCCAGGGATAAATTTCCAACAACGACCTTGCCGGGCAGTGCTGGTACGGGGGAGCCAGAAAAGATAAGATTGTAATTTGTTTAGGCGAGTAGCTGCATCCCATTCCGCAGCTACTCTCTCTGTCCATTCTGATCCCGAATATCATCAATTTTCTTTTGCAGAGCCGAGAGCTTCTCCATGATAGAATCCATATTGCGGTTAATAGTCTCAGACTCAATGCTGACCGCCCTTCCCACGGCTTCAGTCATGACGGGCAGCCTTGTGAGGCTTTGGACAGCTGTACCCGTTTTCTGAATTCTTCGATAACCCAGGGCAAAGCCTAATCCAATCAGCAGAAGACCTGTTATCATGGTTCCGAATAGGTAGATGTCTTCAATGTCCTCCACGGAAAGAGCCGCAAGACATACGATTCGTCACCTCTCCCACGTGTCCATCGTATACCCAGCTGCGAACGTTCCGTCCGGACAGGCAGGTTCCCGGGACCCAGTTTTCTTGTCGAAAAGATGGTGTCTATAGCGTTGAGGGACCAGTTGATCAAATCCATAATTTCTCAGTTTGAAGAGCAGTGCAGTGAGAGTCTCTCAATAGATCAGACAATACTGGAGAGCAAGCAGGGAAAATAAGGAAGGATGGGGAGTGAGAAATGCGACCGCCTCCGTTGAGAGCCAGAAAAGAATCTAAGGCTGTGGCTGCAGTCAGCTGTAGTTCTTGAGTTTCTGATCTTCTCTTTTTTCTGTTCTCTTCTTTCCTTCAGTGATTTTACTTGTTAACAAGCTGAGAGGACTCTGTAAATAATAAATGAAGATTTTGTGGATCAGATAAAGTCCATAATTATTTGTTTCTTTGTTCTTGGTTGACATGTGGCATTGCTATGGCCTGCTTTTGGCCCAGATCTGTCAAACAGGAGCGGTGCGCCCAAGTCCCATCATTCCACGCTTCATGTGGGCCAAATCATCATTCTACATGTGCCGGATCTGGGCCAACAATATGTTGCTATCTGGAAAGGGACATATGAAGGGACATATGCATTATGTTGTTTAATGAAATTAATGAAAGTTGTTATTAAGTGTTACCGCAAATTTTAATGTAAGTCTCCTTCTACTGTTCCTTGCCTTTGGTTTTTAAGGTAGTTTGTAAGTTGGTTTTTCCAACATATTGCCAAAAGCCTTTAAAACAAGTATTATTGCATACATTTATGTAGAATATTGATTTTATGTTTTTAAGAATGACACTTTCAAAACAAAGCAAAATACATTTATTATGTATTACATTTATTTCTCCTGATGCTATATTGTATAATGCGGCATCTTTCTGAATATTCTGGATTAATCTCCAAACATGTTGCTTTTTGTTTTATCTTTAGAATGTCCCAGCTCATCTTAACAGTAAGTTTTTGTTTTCATATTGATTCCATAACTCATGCACAGCATAATTGTTTTGTGTGATTGAAAAGAATATAGTTCAAGCTGATCTGTCTGGTGCTGTTCAATCTTTTCCCCAGCAACATTCCAGCAGCCAGGGAACAGGTCAGAATAATTATCTTTGTCATCTGTCTGAAGTCTTAGCAGCTTTATGGTGATGCTGGTGAAATTTTACTTTAAAAGCATTTTTCTTGCTCCCAAACAGTACTGTTAAAGACTCAATGCAAACCTGCAGCTCAGTGGAGTTGAACCATGCAACCTCAGTGGTAAGACCACCAAACACCTGTAATAATAAAATAATAAAAATATTTTATTGTCCCTGAGGAAAATTTGTCTTATAGGCTCAGAAATACAAGCACCATGTCACATAAAACATATAAAAGTAAGAAAATAAAAAAACACCACAATACACAGCACAGTACCACATACCATAAAAAAATTAATAAACAATCAATAAGGCAAGGCAAGTTTATTTATATACACAGTCAAATCCCCAGTGTTAAATAAACACTGCTCATAGTGTATTTGGTCCCACACCAAATAGTGTTAAAGTAACACTGAAGCAGAGTTAAAGATAATCAGATAATGAAGTGATTCATTAATTGCTGATTGAGTATCTGATCAGTATTTGATCAGATCATGGACACAGAACAAAAACACCCAGACTCTGTTTTAATAATTCTCGGGGACTTTGTCTTGTTAACCTGCAGCAGAATGCCAGCGCACTGATTGCTCTCTGTTTGCACATGTCATTGTTTACAAATAGATTAAATGAAACGGGACAAAATTAATCTTGACAAACTATATGTCATTCTGAATGTCTAAGCCTCAAGCATCGACGATAGATCACTGTTTTTCGATGAAAAGCTTATAAGGAATGTATTTGATACATTTGTGTAAGCAGTACACATCAAAACATCCAAAATAAAGCAGTATATACCAGGGGCCCGTTTCAATAAGGAGGTTCAACCAACTCTGAGTTTAAACTTGAACTCAGAGTTGACTTACTCTGAGATGGGAAACTCTGAGTTTTCGGTTACAGAACAGCTGAATTGTGTTAGTTTACTCAACTCTAAGTAGGTTGACTCTGAGTTAAGCGCGTGCACCACGACTATGAAAAGTCATGATCAGCGGAGCACCGAAATTACGATTTACCATGGCAACAGCTCCCGCCAAAAAGACGTCAGTGCGCGTACTTCCGTCAATGCCTAACTTTAATTCTTAATAACTGTCAATAACTTAATAACTGTTATAATATCAGAGGTGCAAACTTTAAATTACTGAACTAATATTCATTTTAATGGTATCCCATGGCCACAAAAAAACAAATACAGAAAAAAGAAACAAGAACGTGGCAGCAGCTAAAAATGAAGTATAAAACACAATTCAATCAAGGTAAACTTTAAGCATGAAAGGTTCATGTGTAGGCTAAATTATTTTAAAAACATTTGACATTAAATATCATTCAATGTCTATTTCAATGCGCTGCAGCTTTTTCCACATAGTCTAACACTCTTTTCACATAATTAAATATTCTCTAATGCAACCTGTCACATTTCTTAATTAGAGTAATACAATTAACTACTGACTTGTGGACAGCAAGAAGGCAGAGGGAGAACCTGCAGCACTGACAGATGAAGAGGAGATGGTCAAGAATTGGAAGAATTCTAAAATACAAAAGTAAAAAGAATAACTTTTGCTTTTGTATCAGGAAATTTGAATAATTAGTTTATTTAACAGCCGTGGTGGGGGATATGGCTCTTACTACCTCTCCATCTGGCATCCTTTCATTACATACAGTAATTTGTTTAATTTTCAGAAGGTGCGATGTTGGAGATATGCTTGTCATCAATGCATCCAACTACACTGTAAATCCTGAAGGAAATTCAGATTATTGGGTTACTTAGTTCCAGCCCGATCTCACGGCAATTCGTACATATTTTACGAGGTGGCTCATTCATTCGTATGAATTCGTACGACCTCACTTGTACAAATTCATGATTTTTGCTAAATCGTACGTATTTTACGAGTTGCCAATTCAGCGTTACTTCAAGACATCACAGAACGATATTATCAAGTGAACGTAATTTATCAGATTAGCATCATTTAATCCGATTTTTACACCACTGACCTACAGTCCTGTGAAACTCTTCTTTGAAAAATTTGTGCCCAGAAAAAATGAGCGTGAGAGGGAAGCACACTTTCCTTCAAATCTGCATACAGAGGAATTATACTGTATTATAATTATAATTATAATACATCTCCGATGTTTTAAAGTGCATTTTTCCTATTTTGCCTATTATCTTCCAATGGAGTAAGACATTAAACATATTCTTATTTCCGTTTGCATTCAGATTATTTTTCTTACCCAATAGCGGATAATTTTACTTGTTTTATGTAAAATGCACTTAAAAGGAAATTCCCCCAGGAAACAAGACATAGATAATATAGATATTTTTTTCATATATAATTTGACATTTTTAGATATTTGTACTTGAAATAAGACAAACAATACTCAGTAAGAAAATCAATTTTGCAGTTTGAATGAATTAATATGGTATTTAAACTTCGCTAACACTATAAAAAGGGAGAGGAGACAGATAGAAACTCTGGGTTTACCGAAGAAAACCTGCTCCCGACCAGGTTAGGTTCACAGCATAAGTTACCGCGGTAACTGACTCTGAGTATAAGTTACCTCTCTTTCAGAAACGGGCTTGACTTACCCTGCTTTCCCGGGTTTGACAAACCTCCCATTTTGAAACGGAAAACCCAGAGTTTCCCTCATTTCAGGGTTAACATACTCCAAGTTTTCACTTAACCTCCTTTCTGAAACGGGCCCCAGCTTTGTGTAATATTGAGTCACAAACGCATCCACTGCTGTAAATCCTAATATAGTTAGAGAGGTAAGGGTCCACGGAACAACATCCCATCGAGCACTTTAGTCCAGTAAAGCAATAACGTTGTTATATGGATGTTGAATAAATGAATATAGAATCGATTTGCCTTTTCAATTATGAAATATTAAGCAAATGAACACTCGACAGTGACAATGTATAGTTTGTCTGTGTTCTTAAAACCACCTTGGGTATTTTGATAATAATTATAGCATATTTACAATCCATCGCTAATCGACATGTATTACAGTAGAGGATATATATTTCTGCCTCATTCTGTGATAAGATCACCAAAGTAAGTTATTTATAACATGCGACTGATGCTGTTTAGTATGTTATAATGTTCTCTTTTGTTGGACAGCAGGTTTAGAAACGCTTCTCATTACAAGTCATTAAGGGAAGATGTTTTTCGTGTGCTGCTTTTTCAAATGCACATTATAAGCTGGGGGAGCGCGTAGACTCACGGACACACAGCCAGTTTGGAGAGAAATAAAAAGCACGGAAATGATCAAACTCTTCTTCTTTTTCTGTTGCTTGATTTGAGTACTGCGAATGGATAGAGGCATAACCAGGATTTTGTGTAGTTTAGAGTGACAAATCGCACCAGCGTACTTTGAGGTAAAAATGCGTATCCGTTACGCAAAATGCGTACAGATTGGCAGGTCTTCCAGCCAGTTCCATCAAACTTCTACAATTAATCCAAAATGCTGCTGCAAGATTAATCTTTAATGAGCCGAAAAGAACGCACGTCACACCTCTGTTCATCAATTTGCACTGGCTACCAATAGCTGCTCGTGTTAAATTCAAGGCATTAATGTTTGCCTACAGAACCACCTCTTGCTCTGCACCCCTTTACCTAAATTATTTACTTCAGACTTATATGCCCTCTGGAAACTTGCATTCTGCAAGTGAACGACGCATTATTGTACCATCCCAAAGAGGCATAAAATCACTTTCACAGACTTTTTTATTAACTGTTCCCATCTGGTGGAATGACCTGCCTAACTCAATCCGAGCAGCTGAATCCTTACCCGTCTTCAAGAAACGGCTAAAACACATCTCTTCCATCTTTATTTGACCCTCTAACTCTAGCACTCTCTACTCTAATTTTATTTTATCTAATCGGTCTACTTTTTATTTAAAAAACACACACATTTGACCCTCTATCAATTGCATATTTATTCTCTAACTGATAGCTTTTCTTGTAAAACTAACAATAGGTTTCTTTTTTCTATATTCTATATTGTACTCGGTTACTATCATAACCTCGGTTCCCTGAGATATGTGAACGAGTACTGCGTCAAAATATCGATGTTAGTATGGGAAAAACTCTTATTTCCTCTTCAACTGAAGCCTATTTCAATTACGCAGTTATAACTGCACGTGATTGGTTCATGTAGGATATAAAAAAGGAACCAATGCACGGTGGTGGTGAGCGAGCCAATGGCTATGCAGCCTGCCATAGCCCGCCAAAATGGAAGGGGTGTCTGGTTATATAATCAGCTGCCTGCCACCACATCTCAGATTTCTTCGAAGGAAGCACCGAGCGTTCCTCTGAAGAGACATTGTTTCTTGACAACATGTCTGCTCCTTGGTTCATTTTGCCCGGCACATGCGTCGCCTTCAGTGAGCGCTGATTGTTATTCAAATTTATGAACTTGAATCTGATGTGAAATCTCTGTGGGGAACAAATTCCTCTTTCAAATCAATGGTGGCAAAAAACCTATAGATTTTTTTTCAAAGTTTTAACCGCCAAATTCGCCATTTGATTAGCTTGTGAGCAACATGATAAACTGCTGAATAATGGACTTTATATAGGATGCTGTGATAGGCATCATAGTCCTATAGGTGGACTTGCGAGCTTGACTGGTGAGACCTGCCAGAAATAACGCTACACTTGATTTAGACTCAACTTTGTCTCTTACATAACTAGTCTCAGTAATGATGGTTATCTCTTTCTCAGGTGATCAGTGCCGTGGCCCACATGAGCAGTCAGGCACTGTGTGCCGTGATGAGTGACAGAAACATCTCCGGTGCTAAACTGCAGCAGCTGCACACACAGCTCAGAAACGTCATTGAATCAGCACTGAATTTCTCTGCAGAGCTGGTCAGTAACTCACACAGCACACGAGTCTAGCTTCATCTATCCTCCGTCTGTCTCTGTTTAACCAAATCACAACTTTCTGTCTTTTCCAGAACCCGCAGAAGAAAGTATGTGTTGCCACTCTCTATGTTTCTTTAGATGATCTCAATGAAACAACCATCAACAATCTGCCGTTTGTTGAGAACTGGCTGTATTTGAAGTTTCTGCCTGTCCTATCATACATGAATGAGGAGATTGTGACACAACTGAGCCTGATGAATTTCACATGTGGAGCCTTCCAAGTGATGTATATGGCATTTTAAAGAAGAAAAATACATATATTCACATTTACAACTTTCACCATAATACAGTAGTTGTAATACAGTAATTTTTTCTGAATTGACAGAGTGAAAGTCCTCAGCAGGGAGAGATTGCTGATCACAGACAGACAGCAAAAACTGGTCTTCACTCATCTCATTTACTCTTACCTGTCCAGGAAAGATACAGCAGGTACTCAGACATTAACTGACAAATGTACACAGTAAAATATTGAGTGCTAAATTAACACTGCTCGGAGCATATATGGTCCCACTCTGAAAGAGTGTTAAAGTTAATGAGATAATTATGTGATTAATTAAGTGCTGATTAGGATTAGTGAGGAATGCCTGCTGTTAACAAGCATAATAACTGAAGAAAAGAAAAACACAAGAACTACATCTGACTTCAGACACAGCCTAAAGCCAGAGACACACGGCACGGTTTTTGGATATCAAAGACGAAATATTGGCATCGTGAAACAATCATGGCGAAATCGCCATGATTTTTTCATGCCAGTCTTTCGTCTGCGACAGCCAAAAATCGTGCAGTGTGTCTCAGGCTTTAGATGAAATCAACTGAATTAAAAGAAGACATTAAATCGCTCAAGATTTCAGTAGAATATAATTAACCTATTAACCTGCACCAGGACACCGGCCCACTGAACGCTCTCTGTTTGCACGTCATTGTTTACGAATAGATTAAATGGAACGTGACAAATTGAATCTTGACAAACTATACACCATTCTGAAGGTCTCAAGTATCGACGATAGATCGTGGTTTTTCGATGGAAATCTTATAAGGAATGTATTTTATGAATGTGTGTAAGTAGTGCACATCAAAACATCCATAATAAAAAAGCAATACATACCAGTTTCGTGTAATATTTAGTCACAAACGCATCCACTGCTTTAAATCCCAGTTTAGTTAGAGAGGTAAGGGTCCACAGAACAACATCACATTGAGAAATAATGTTGTTATATGGATGGATATTCCTTTGTTTACGTCTCAATTCTTCAGGGATAGTTATTGTTTGTACCTGTTATGAAATAACTCACGCTCAAAACACTGTGTCTTGGTTGTAAAAAAAGACATGGTTTTGTAGCATACAGAGTTAAACACAGAATGAGACCCCACCCCCAAAAAAAGCACAAAAAAAAGCGGAAAATTGTTTATTTGAATTCTGGCGCACTCTCCCGACGGCTGTGGCGTACCTTTCATCTAATGGGGAAGGAAATTAGCGATCAGCTTTTTGGACAAAATAAACCTTTTTTTTTTTTTTTTTTTTTTTACATTTTTTATATATGTGACCCTGGACCACAAAACCAGTCTTAAGTTGCTGGAGTATATTTGTAGCAATACCCAAAAATACACTGCATGGGTCAATATTATAGATTTGTCTTTTATCATTACCAAAAATCATTAGGATATTAAGTAAAGATCATGTTCCATGAAGATATTTGGTAAATTTCTTACTCTAAATATATCAATTTCATTTTTTTAGTAATATTCATTGCTAAGCATTTCATTTGGAAAACTTTAAAGGTGATTTTCTCAGTATTTTGAATTTGTTGCACCTGCAGATTCTAGATTTTCAAATAGTTGTATCTCTGCCGATGAATATTGTCCGATCCTAACAAGCCATACATCAATGGAAAGCTTATTTATTCCGCTTTCGGATAACGTATAAATCTCATTTTCGAAAATTTGACTATATATATAGCACATATATAGTAGAAATATATACAGTCTCAGGAAAATCTCATTTTTCATGATATCTTCTTCAGATTTGAAATATCGAGACATGTGACTTTCAATCCATTACTTTTTCTGGATTTCTCCAGGACTTATTTCATGTATTTAAATATGAAATAAAAACAAATTATAATTCAGTGTGGTACACTTTTTTCAAGGCACTTCAGTCTCTATAACTTTCTATCTTTTTGAGCATTATCAACTCTGGATGATGGATAGTAAAGCCCAAAGGGTCTTCTTTACAAAGACACCAAAATTGTGTGTGTAGCACACTGAAATCAGCAACTGTTAGAATTATTTTTTCTTAAACCATTTTAATAATAATAATAATATCTTTTATTTATAGGCACCTTTCAAGAAACTCAAGGACACCGTACAGTAAAATACAAAACATTATAACATTTAACACTTTAAAATGGGAACCTTTAAACTTTAAATGGGAAATTGAGTCCAGCTGGATAATGTGCAAAGGTAAAGAGCTCCATAACTTCGGCGCTGCACAACTAAAAGCCCTACCACCAAATGAACTCATCTTTAACTTTGGAACAGACAATAAGTCTGCAGAAGATGATCTCAAAGAGTGCAAAGGAGTTTACAAAAGAAGAAGATCTGAAAGACAATGGGTGCCAAATTATGAAGAGATTTGTATGTTAGAAGTAAAATTTTACAATGAACACGATAACAAACAGGAAGACAATTCAGCTGAAAAAGAATTGGAGATATATGGTCAAAAGTACATGAGTTAGTAACTATCCTAGCTGCTGAATTCTAGATTAACTGTAATCGATGAAATTGCTTTTCAGGAATGCCAACTAAAAGAGAATTGCAATAATCAATCCGAGATGTAACCAATGCATGAATAAGCACTTCAGTACTATCTTGAGAAAGCGAAGAACGAAGTCTAGCAATATTGCGTAAATGAAAAAAATGCAGACCGAGAAATATTACTAATATGAGAACCAAACAAAATTATATTGAATATAACCCCAAGGCTTTTCACCTGGGTAGAAAAAAATACTAGGCAATTATCAATAAATAAGGTAAAGGATTGAGTTTCAGATAAAACAGATCTAGAACCCACAAGAAGGGCTTCTGTTTTGTTAGTATTTAACTTAAAAAAATTATTGGTCATCCAAATATTAACATCCTGCAAATATTTAGTGAGGTCAGGAGGAGGAAAAGAAACATAAGGTTTTGTATAAATATACACTTGTGTGTCATCAGCGTAAAAATTGAAATTAATACCATACGAGCAAAAAATACGACCAAGAGATAGAATATAAAAGCGGACCCAAGACCGACCCCTATGGAACGCCATAATGTTTTGGTGAATAGTGTTTGCTTTGGTTGCCTCGTGACCCTTGATGGATTAAATAGAAGCTTTTCTTTGGCTGTTACAATAGTGTTTATAAAGCACATGTGTTATGGCAAGAAGCTTATGGTAAAATTGGTTCATGCATCTGAATCTCTGATTCCATTTTGTCTGTAGTCCAGTCTCTATTATTTGCATAGCGCTTTTAACAATGCAAATTGTGTCAAAGCAGCTTTACATCAGCTTGCTATAAAGCCGGTTGGGTTTATATCAGCTTTACAGTATTAAGACGGGGAAATAGTGTCATTCTCTTCTTGTCAGACAAAATAGCAGTTTAAATCTAAACTAATGCAGAGTCAGATTGTGATAGTCATACTGGAGTTCAAATTTGTACATGCATTACACAGAGTTAAAATTCATTCTCTATAACTACTAGAGCAACACTTTGTTTTTATGCTCTAGTTTCACCTTTTAAAAGACAAGGGTCAAGACCCCAACTAAAGCAAATGCTTATCTCCACAACGGTGACTTCAATAATAAACATTAACATCTAAACCTCTGTTAATTCTTAAGAAATGTTTAGACCAATGACAAAAAAAGTCAAACTGGTTAGTAATTTGTGAAGTTGGTGATGCTGTTTGTGGAGATGTTTAATTATCTTCTAATAAGAACTTGGGAGATGTAATGTGTTTTATTTCAGTTGATTTCATCCAAGGCTGTGGCTGAAGTCAGATGTATTTCTTATGTTTTTATTTTCTTCAGAGATTCTGCTTGTTAACAGCAGGTGTTCATCACTAATGCTCAATCAGCACTTAATTAATCATATAATTATCTCATTAACTTTAACACTCTTTTAGAGTGGGACCATATATGCTCCGAGCAGTGTTAATTTAACACTCAGGATTTTACTGTATACTGGAGGGACTTTATGGATGATTGCATGTCACAGGTGATAATTGTTCAGTTTCAGATCCAGGCTGCCTTTCAAATATCACCAAAAGCAATGAATGGCTGCAGAGGAATTTTGGGGTGTTCTCTAAATATGCAACATTCAGACAACTGAAAAAGCTCAACAGCCATTTCACTCATGTGAGTTGAGTTCTGAAAATTATGATCTAACAGTTGTTATGATGCACATGAGCTTTGGATAATGAATTGTTGTGCTTTGCAGCTGGATTCATTAGGATTAAAAAGTTCATTTCTAGTGGCGGAGTATACTGTGACTTCTGGAGCATTGAGAAACGTGGATCTGATCAACAACATTTTTGACCATCTAGAGGAAGGTGATGCTTTCCAGAACATTGACGAGTTTTTCTGGAGACTAATTCAATTTGAGGTAAAATCATCACACTGAAGGTCCTAATTGGACATATGATTAATTCTGTTGAAAGATCTTAAGCTGAGTTTAACCCACAATATTGCCAAATCGAGGGGTGAGAACCAGAAGGGTGTAAGTGACATTTCACCAACTTTACAGGAGAGCCAAAACTAAATTTTACCATAGTTTGATCTGACTTTGTCTACTGATTTAAGTTGTTTATGATACAAATGTGTACACACATGGATGACCGTACTTTTGCCAGTAGAAAGAGCTCATTAAGAGCTTTCATTTAATGTATATAGCTCCATTTAACCAAAAATGTCACTTACGCCTTTCTGGTTCTCACCCCTTGAAATATTCTCAACAATTATTTTCACAGCAGTAGTTATTTTAAATATGCAATTTTTATGTCAAAGTAAGGGATAATTCAAAACATTTACAAGAAATAAAACTTAAAACTACTATAGTTAGTAGAAAAATAAGAAGAAATGGCATACCTAAACTAAAACAGATACCGTTCATGATGCTTTACACTAAAAGCATACATATGCTCTCATTTGAATGCAGACACTTGGTAGTTTATTATATAAAGTCAGAGTGAATTATTGTCATAAAGACAAATATTTATACATTTACATTTAGGCACACATGAGGACAATAGAAGCAATAAAAATGGTAACGCTTTATGGTAAGGATACAGGAATTACCATGAATTCATGCATAAATTAATGTGTGAATTATGCATTACTTCCTGCATTAATATCTCATGAGTTATTAGGAAATAACATGAGTTCAAAGTCTTTCATTCATTACTTTATTGATGAACAATACCTTAAAGTCAGGGAAGTCGTGGCCTAATGGATAGAGTCGGACTTGTGCGTGCTTGCGTAAGTGCACTTAGGAAGGGTTAAATGCAGAGCACAATTTCCGAGCATGGGTCACCATACTTGGCCACATGTCACTTTCACTTAATTAAGACATTAACTAAGGTTAGTAAATCATCATGATTTATGATTTATTACGCATGATCAGGATGTTTTCTTTGTTGACAAAACAATGTCTTATACTACCCATCGTGGATAAAGCTATGCTTATGGCACATGATTCAAAAAAGCATTATTTTGTGCATGTAAGACTACTTGAATTATTAAAGGAATATACAAAAATCCACATTACCGCATGCAGACAGGCTAGAACCGTATATCAATTAATGTGAGAACTAATGTTTTTTTATTAAATATGATAGGAGTTATCAAGCATGTACATGTCTTCTTTATAGTAGCCTGCAGGTAAATGGACAGACCCCAACATTGGTCAATCAGAGCACATAGTATGTGATTTCTATTAAGATCCAAATTCAGTAGTCTGGATGGTAAAATCATGCTGTAGAGTTGGAGTGGCAGGGTAGACAAGAAGCTCAGTCTTTGCCAGGTTGAGCTGTAGGTGATGTTCTTCCATCCATGCTGAGATGTCTGCCAGGCAGCCTGATATCCGTGCAGCTACCGTTGGATTGTCTGGTCGAAATGAGAGATAGAGCTGTGTGTCATCAGCATAGCAATAGTAGGAGAAACCATGTGCTTGTATGATGTGACCCAGAGATGTAGTGTATGTGAAGAAGAGGAGGGATCCAAGAAATGATCCCTGAGGAACCCCATTGACCAGTTGATGTGCTCTGGATACCTCCCCTCCCCGGGCCACCTTGATAGACCTACCAGTGAGATAGAATTCAAACCAGCCAATTGTAATCCCTGTCATGCCAAGTGATGAGATGGTGGATAGGAGTATCTGACGACTGACACTGTCAAAAGCAGCAGATAGATCCAACAGAATGAGAACTGATGATTTGGAATCAGCTTTTGCAATCTGTGAGGCTTCAATGACAGAGTAGTGCAGTCTCAGTTGAATGTCCACGCCTGAAGCCTGATTGGTTAGCGTCCAGTGGATACCGAGGCTGGGGATACCGAGAGATATCGCGATTGCGTTCTCGAGCCCGTCTTTTTTCCCCTTCTCCCAAATCAGATTATACTGTTTCAGCTATTAAAATTGTTCAGTTTGTATGTAATGGCAAAGTGATAATATTTCGTTTTGCTTTTTTATAAAGTTAATTTAGAAAAACGTTTGGAGCATTTTTTTGGTTAGTTAAATAATTTTTTTCTTAAAGTAACGACCAAGCGGCCAGCGGCAGACAGGTCGCAAATTTATTTGTATTTTTTTTTATACAACATTTGATTAATCAATGCATGCTGATGAACTTTTATCATAGTTTATAGTTATATGGTAACGAAATTGTTTAACATTCAACCCGTTCTTTTTCATCAGTATTATTTGTGATTTAAATTTTGTGACAGGAATTCCTCTTTTTGCTTTCACTTTCACGATCTTGAAAGTGAAAAGAAGATCACTTTCACTTTACAAGAAAAGAAAAATAGTCTGTTTTGCTTATATCTATACACCTTTCACTTTTTAAGACTAAAACAAAAGATGGATTCATTGTTATTCTTAATTAAAAAGCACAACAACAATAAAACAGTACTTTACAATGACAAACTAGCATAACATTTATTAACAAAAACGAATAAGAGGAGGTATGGCATAGGACACATCACATGCTGTATTATACAGACTAATACATAACAGAATGTTTAGCAAACACAGGAATCAAATAATAATAATATTACAAATAAGGAAAGCCTCCACACCTTAACATGAGGTAAAGATAACAAGCTTTTCAAAACGAAAACAAAAAGTCAAACTAAACTGTCTGTCGCTGACAGGACTTGCATGTTTTCTCTACAAGAAAACCAACATGTTCACCTTCTCTGGTTTAAGAAGCGGTCTTTTACTTTAGTTTGAAAACCAAATCCTCCGCTGTGCGTACCTTCGCGCTCGTGCTGACACGCCGAGTGAAAGCACAATGGGCGCGCGCTGCTCTTGCTCTGCATACGCGCCGCTTCTGCGCTCCCTCTGCTCTGCTTTTACGCGTGCGGTGTGAAACCAGGCTCTACTTAAGCGCTTGCACCTGATCAGGAAATCTTTCTCCTCTACAATGTGCTGCGGCTGGCAACTCGCGCTTTGGAGCAGGCAGACCTGACTAGCACAAGTGCGACCACATCAAATTTTTACTGCACACTCTCAAATTTTTTTCGCATTTTGGTCGCAGTCTAGAGCCCTGAATATATAAAATAATTTTATAAAATAAAGAAAACAAGAATGAGCCATCTCCTTGAACAGGAGCACTACAAAAATAACCGAAAGTCAGCGAATACTGACTCACGACATGATAAATATATCTATAGAAAGCTTTAAATTACTACTTAAGAAATAAACCAAATCAAAACAAAAACTCTTTCATTATAATCCGTGAAGATGTGCTTCTCTCTAAAGGCGCGCTAATGAGGGGATGGCGAATCAGGATCTTCATCTGATTCTTCATCGACACAGAAAACACTAGTTTATTAGTAAATAATTCAAATATCTCCTTACATTTCCCCCTGACACATTCATGGTAATTACTTTTGCTGGGGCTTTATGGCAGCTTTATTGCGTGTATTTGAACGCGACTCTTCAGCTGCGCTTATGGACACTAAACACCGTCGAGCCGCTTTGACTGCCGCGGCAGCACGGTCTCGTGTTGTTTCCACAGCGCGCATTTTTTTTCATCACTAATTGATGGATGTCTAAAATATAAACATAAGGAGAAGCCTAAAACAGGCCCGAGGCCCGGCCCGCGTTGAACTATGACGTGAAAATTGGCCCGATCCAGGCCAGGTCGGGGCTGGGGAAATGCAGGGCTCAGCGTCGGTAGAAATCACGTTGCTCCCTCGGGGGCCCCTCCCATCGTCGGGCCCTAGAATCGTCCTAACCTTTCCCCCCCTACGGCGCCCCTGAGTGCGACCAATCAAATTTTTACTCGCACACTCTCAAAAAATGTTCGCATTTTGGTCGCAGTCTATAGCCCTGAATATATAAAATAATTTTATAAAATAAAGAAAACAAGGATGAGCCATCTCGTCTTGAACAGGAGCACTTCACAAAAATTAACCGAAAGTCAGCGAATACATGACTCACAGACATGATAAATATATCTATAGAAAGCTTTAAATTACTACTTAACGAAATAAACCAAATCGAAAACAAAAACTCTTTCATTATAATCCGTGAAGATGTGCTTCTCTCTAAAGGCGCGTCTAATGAGGGGATGGCGAATCAGGATCTTCATCTGATTCTTCATCGACACAGAAAACACTAGTTTATTAGTAAATAATTCAAATATCTCCTTACTATTTCCCCCTGACACATTCATGGTAATTACTTTTGCTGGGGCTTTATGGCAAGCTTTATTGCGTGTATTTGAACGCAGAACTCTTCAGCTGCGCTTACTGCAGCACGGTCAGCACGGTCTCGTGTTGTTTCCACCAGCGCGGCAATTTTTTTTCATCACTAATTGATGGATGTCTAAAATATAAACATAAGGAGAAGCCTAAAACAGGCCCGAGGCCCGGCCCGCGTCTGAACTATGACGTGAAAATTGGCCCGATCGAAGCCCGGTCGGGCCGGGCTGAAATGCAGGGCTCTAGCGTTCCCCTCGGTAGAAATCACGTTTCTCCCTCGGGGGCCCCTCCCATCGTCGGGCCCTTAGAATCGTCCTAACCTTTCCCCCCCTAACGGCGCCCCTGGGGAAAGGTGAGGAGAGATGTGTTGATTTCTTGATTAGCAGTAAATCGCCATCACCTGTTTTCAGATGGAGCGGCAGTTAATACACAGAGCCGTAGTTCACTGACAAGCTGGGACATATCGCATTTGTAATTGCAGACGAATTGCCTTCGATGAATTGTAGGTTTGTTAAATCTTGTATACAGTATTTAAGTCATTTTAAGAAAAATAACAACATTATGTGCAAAACAAATTACAATGAGATGGTTGTTTTTTCAACAAGATGAACACAGTTCTGTTAATAACAGTAGACCTACAAGAAAGAAGGGAGTGACAGAAATATTGGAGAAAATTAAGAAAAGGAAAAGGGAAATTAAGGAGTTACAGAAGAGTTAAGTTACACAAAAGAATGTGAGGACAAAATAAATGTATATATTTTTTCTTTGTAGTTTATTTAGATTATATTTAGGTGATGTGGGCGTTTACATTTGTGCGCTCGTCTCATGCCACACTCGGCCGGCATGCGCTGCGCCAGCCGCTTGATTAAGTGCAGCCCTTCGTATACAAGGCGATAGACAAGTGAAAGACATGGCGGCGCGCACGGTCGCAGCGGCTTACAGCTCTTGCTTTTGGTGCACTTTTGTTTGTTTTATTGTGTGTTTTTCGTTCGTTACGTCTGTGAAGCATAATTACAGCCGTCAGGAATTATTAGACATCGGATTTCAACACAAGATCACAGTCACACATGACTTTTATCGCACACATAATATCCCGAAGGACATCACCAGATCACCGTCATCTCCGTGGATTGTTGTCGACCTTGGCGGACGACGCAGACGGCGTCGGGAAAGGAAACAAAAGCGGGGCTGCCGGGCCGGCCTGCTGATAAGACTCAAAAAACAACCATATAAGCCTCCTCTACCAAGTATGTTTCTTACCAATGCAAGATCCATGGCTCACAAAATGGACGAACTGAAGCTGTATATCGCCGGGAATCACCACATCCGCGATTGCTGCATTATGGTAGTATCTGAGACTTGGCTTCACCCACGGATCCCCGACGCAGCAGTGCAGCTGGCGGATCACACTTTACACCGCTGGGACAGAAACAACGACTCTGGTAAGAGCAGGGGTGGTGGTGTGTGTATATATGTGCATAATGACTGGTCTAATAACAGTATTATCATAGATAGCCACTGCTCTCCGGATTTGGAATTCATGACTGTTAAATGCCGACCGTTCTTTTTACCGCGAGAGCTAACAGTAGTGATTGTCACCGCTGTTTACATACCACCCGACGCTAATGTCAGCACAGCTCTCGCTCTCTTGCTAGATGCCATAAATAAACAGCTGCGTGCTCATCCCAATGGAGCACACACTATAGCTGGTGATTTTAACCAGGCAGATTTGAAAACAGTACTTCCACATTTCTTCCAACATGTTAAATGCCCGACCAGAGGGGATAACACACTTGACCGTGTGTACACTAACATTAAACATGCATATAGAGCTATTCCTTTCCCTCACCTAGGCCAGTCAGACCACCTCTCTCTGCTTCTTACCCCAGCATATATTTCCCTCAGAAGAAGAACAACACCACTCACAAAGACTGTTTCTATATGGCCCGAAAATGCACTTTCTCAGCTCCAGGACTGTTTTACACACACTGACTGGGAAGTCTTTAAACATCATGACCTGGCTGTTCACACTGAGGCGGTATTGGCCTACATCAAGTACTGTATGGACAACGTCACAGTGAATAAAATCATCCGGATTTTTCCCAACCAGAAGCCTTGGATGACCAGCCAAGTCCACAAGCTCCTTAAAGACCGGAAAGCTGCCTTCAGGTCAGGTGACAGAGCCCTTTACAGTGCTGCCAGAGCCAACCTGAAGAGAGGAATTAAGGATGCAAAGAGGGACTACAAAAAGAAGATAGAAGACCACTTCACAGATGGAAAATCACGACAGGTATGGCAGGGATTCCAGCACCTAACAAACTTCAGAGGCAGCAGCTGCACAGCTGGGAACAGCTCGGCTCCACTGGCAGAGGAACTTAACCGCTTTTTTGCTCGTTTTGATACACCACAGCAGCAAAAAATCACACCACCTCAGCCTACACTAGACCCTGGTACCCCCCCACTCACTGTCCATGAGCATGAAGTGAGGCGGGTGCTCAGAACAGTGAACACACGGAAAGCTGCTGGCCCTGACGGCATCCCAGGGACGGTGCTCAAGGGATGTGCTGACCAGCTCTCAGGAGTCCTCACAAACCTCTTTAACCTCTCCCTGATACGAGCTTCAATTCCATCCTGCTTGAAATCTTCCACAATTATCCCCATACCAAAGAAATCAGCCACGGATAGCCTCAATGACTATCGCCCCATTGCCCTCACGCCGATCATCATGAAGTGCTTTGAGAGGCTGGTGCTACACCACCTGAAAACCGGCCTCCCCTCCACCTTCGATAATCATCAATTTGCCTACAGATCGACCGAGGATGCAATTGCCATAGTTCTCCACAATGTGCTGAGCCATTTGGAACATCAGGAGAGCTATGTGAGGATCCTTTTTATTGATTATAGCTCAGCTTTCAACACCATCATACCGGACATCCTCTTCAGCAAACTCACAGATCTGGGCTTCCCCTTACTCACCTGCACTTGGATCAGGAACTTCCTGACTGACCGTCCTCAGACTGTTAAACTCGGTCCTCATCTGTCCTCCACCCGCACGCTCAGCACTGGCTCTCCTCAGGGGTGCGTACTGAGCCCAATTCTGTACTCTCTCTATACGCATGACTGCCGCCCAGTCCATCACCAGAACAACATCATCAAATACGCCGATGATACCACAATAGTAGGCCTAATCTCAAAGGGGGATGAGGCTGCCTATAGAAATGAGATCTTGAGATTGTCAGAGTGGTGTTCAGCCAACAACCTGATACTTAACACCACCAAAACAAAGGAAATCATCCTTGATTTTAGAAGGCACAAGGCAGACCCTGCTCCCCTCTACATCAATGGAGACTGCGTAGAGAGGGTTCAGACATTCAAATTTCTCGGCACAATCATCTCAGCAGACCTCAAATGGTCAGCCAATTCTACATTAATCATCAAGAAGGCACAGCAGCGCCTTCACTTCTTGAGAGTGTTAAAGAAGAACAGCCTAAATGTCAAGCTGCTGGAGACCTTTTATCGCTCTGCAGTGGAGAGCCTGCTGACATACTGTATCACAGTATGGTATTGCAGCTGTACTGAGGCAGAGAGGAAGGGAATACAGCGGATCATTAACACAGCGCAGAGGATCATTGGCTGCCCTCTTCCCTCGCTGAAGCACCTTTACAACTCCCGCTGCCTCAGCAGAGCTCAGAACATTGAAAAAGACCACTCTCACCCTGGTTCCCACTTTTTTAAACTGTTGCCCTCAGGCAGGCGGTATAGATGCATCAAATCACGGACCAATAGACTCAAGGATAGCTTTTTCCCCAGAGCTATAATTACACTGAATACAAACATGCACTGAACACTTATGTGCACTGACATCTTACTCAGCACAATGTGTATTTATGTGTATTATATTTCTGTGTAAACTCCACTCTTAGTGCAACGTCCTTTATATCTTTATTCCGTTAGTGAGTACAGCATTATATTCCAGTGAAATATCTCCACTTTTTGTGCCATGTTTTTATATTCTCATTCCAAATAGTTTTATTCAGAGCCAGAAGTCTACCTCATATTAGTGTAATAATCAGTTTGACAAGCTGCGACTGATTATTATTAAATTATATATACAAGCAACTCTGTTTATGCTAATTTCCTCATTCTTTTGTCTTAGCTTAATTTTTTAAATTGTAAATCACTTTTTTTATGCATATTTATTTTTAGTTTTGTGTCTATTATGTACCGTGCACCTTATGCAGAGGCTTTGCAATTTCGTTGTACCTTGTGTTCAATGACAATAAAATGAAATGAAATGAGATATGCGCTACGTTGACTAGTGTGAAGTAGGTGGAATTAAAAAAAAATAGCGGGAGTTCTAGGTTGTTTTTTTTTAACGTCTAGTCATTTTATTGTTGTTCCAATTTTTGGTCAGCAGCAAAACATGTACCTGTTCCATGCTAAGCGATGCGATAGCAGTAACCCTGCTAGTAATAAGAAGAAAGAGAGCAAGTCCGCCACTCGTGCGCTCCGCAAGCCATTGAAATTAATGGGTTTCATAGCGCAGGCGCATCCTGTGTGAAAAAGCCTTTAATCTGAAAAGCGCAATAGGCGCGTGGGCGTGACCACATTAGATATAATGAGTTGACATGGGAAAACTGGATATTGCGTTGATTTCATACGGATTACTTTAACAGAGAATATTTGTTTTGGACGTGACTTACTTAATTTAAAAGTAGACATTTCAAACTTTCTATAGAGATATTTATAATGTATTTGAAGCGAGTATTCATGTTATTTTATTTACATGTCTGTGAAGAGAGGTGACCGAGACAGAGCCGGCATAGAACTATATATTTTCTTTGTTTTTTTAAAAACACATTGTTTTATTGTAATTATGATGACTATACACATTAAAAGTAGACACTTTGCAGTTTCAAATGATACATTGTTCTTGTCTGTACGGTCAAAATTCATGGAGTGTTTTTTGTTCTTTTTTGTCGTAAAGTAAATACGAGACAGACCGCACTGGTGCATGCTTCGACTAGAGGGGGTTAAAGCATGGTTCACAATAAACTGTCTTTCTTAAGCAGGACAGTTTAGTCAGTAATTAAACTATATGTACCTTTATTTAAAGGACAGGGCACCTGTGCAACCCAAATCATTTGTGACAATTATGTCTATAATTGTCATGTGTATATAAGGATCAGACAACATTTTATAAGTAATTAATGCAAAAATCCATATATCATGTGCCCCATTCCACAAAATCGGGACATTTTGCATCCCTAAGAAATAATCAAGCATACACAGTAAAAACCCCAGTGTTAAATCAACACTCCCAGTGTATATAAAATCCACACTCGGAGAGTTAAAAAAATAACCCTGAAGCAGTGTTAAAATTAATGAGATAATTAGTTTTGTAATTGAGTGATGATTGAATATTAACGAAGAACAACTGCTGTTAACAAAATTAACCATTGAAAGAAAGAGAAAGAACAGAAAAAAAACGAGATGAGCAGAAATACAAGAACTACAACTGACTTCAGTCACAGCCTTAGATGAAATCAACACAAGATAAAAGAAGACATCTCTGAAGATCTCAGCAGAAGATGATAAAAATAACTCCATAAACCGCATCACCAGCTTCACATGGTACTAACCAGATTGACTTTAGATATTGATGTTTTAGTTTTGTTCGAATTCCCATTATCGAGGTCAGTGTTTGCTTTAGTTGGGCTCTTGATACTTCACTTAAAATATTTCAAATACTTTCGCTGCCATAAATGTGTGTTTGTTTAGATATGATTGTTATGGCAATTGGGTGTTGATGGGTATAGATGATGGGTTTCAATAAAAATATAATCAGGTATTAGTGATTTCCATAATTATATCATTCACAGCATTGTCATTGAGTGTTTAGTACTTAATTTTATTCACATCAAATATAAAGCTTGATACAATGGTTTCAAGATTAATTTTAAAGACATTCAGCATTAGAAGCTTTTAACTGCATTAACATGCAGACATCAAGAATCTCAACAATGGTGACAATCAACATATTCAGATAAACAGATCATCTGTGAACATTACAAAACACGCTAATAAAAGTCACAACAAAATAGCAAAACAAAAGGAAATAGTAAAAAGACTGCTGCATAATTTATTCATGTTGCATTGCATGCTGGGAGCCATGGATGATTTTGATTGATGCTCTCAGAATGCACTGCAGCATGGAGCTTTATGTTGATTGTCACCATTGTTGAGATTTATATGCTAATTCCTGAAGTCTATTTGAAGAAATATAAATCTTTCAGTGCAAAATAAATTTCAAACATCTCTCTTAACTGCTAAATCTACCAGTGTCTTTAATCAAAATTAAATCAGTTCCTCAAACCACTATGTGCTGATTATATCTCTATTGAAACCTAACCAACCCCTAGCCAAATTTTTTCCCAGCTTTTTGTTTTTGATTATGTCTAATCAAACACACAGTTTAGGAAGACAAAGTAATTGTTTCAAGTGACGGGTCAAGAACCCATCTAAAGCAAACACTGACCTCGATAATGGTAATTCAAACCAAACTAAAACATCTAAAGTCAATCTGGTTAGTAATGTGTGAAGCTGGTGATGCTGTTTATGGAGTTATTTAATCATCTTCTGCTGAGATCTTGAGAGATTTATTGTCTTTTATCTTGTGTTGATTTCATCTAAGGCTGTGGTTGAAGTCCGTTGTAGTTCTTGTATTTCTGCTCGTTTCGTCTCTTTTTTCTGTTCTTCTCTTTCTTTCAATGGTTCAGTTTGTTAACAGCAGGTGTTTGTCAGTAATGCTCAATTATCACTCAATTACTAAACGATTTATCTCATTAACTTTAACACCGCTTCAGTGTTACTTTTTTAACACTCTGGGTGTGGATTATATATACACTGGAAGTGTTGATTTAACACTGGGGTTTTTACTGTGTACAAAAACGAGTGGTTTAGGGACTGCAACGCAGTGTTGTATCCGAGTCCTAGTAATTAATAAATTGAGCAGAGGTGGGACTTTCAAAGAGATAAGTTAATTAAATAATTAAGTGACTAATTAAATTATGATTTTGCGTTAGTGATGAACACCTGCTGGTATTGATAATTACAGAGGATCAGATGTTGAGGTTGTATTGGTCAAAATGATGCCACCATCATGGAGATCAGTGTTTGCTTCAGTTGGGCTCTTGACCCTTTAACTAAGTCAATGTAATTTACTTGAAAGCAATTGCAATATTGTGTCATAGCAAACATTTATGCATTGATCAAACTATGATGTAGCAGATGTGCTTACACTCTCTGCCTATAACTCATGATTAATGAACATCATGAAGTGGTCTCTCTTTGGTTTATTGACTAGCATTCAGCTATTACTGAACTACAAATGAAGTCCTAATTAAACAATTCCACAGTAATGTTTCAATATTGAAAAATATTAATTGAATCAGACTTTGAGATATGAACACTTATCAATCGATCTTCAACAAGGGTGACAATTTTTCATACTGCAGTGCATGATGGGAGTTTTTGCTATGATGTTACCCAACATGCATTGTAGCATGAAGCATTTAGTTCATAATCACCATTGTTGAGATTCATATACTGGTTCTTGATGTCTGTGTGTGTCGAAACAGAATTGGAGTTCAAGTTTGTATATGAATTATGTAGATTTAAAATTAATTCTCTTTAACTATTAGAGCGACACTTTATGTGCATGCTGTATTGATTATGCAAAATTTTAACATATAAATCCATATAAAAAAAGTTATTTTGATTATAGCCAATCCAGCTCATGATGACTAGTTTATCATATGATAACAGCTATCAGCTGCGCACTGTCCAGCACTGATCTCTCTCTTTTATATCACCACATGCATTGTTACAGAGTGAGATATGACGCAGGAGTCAAGGGTCAAGAGCCCAACTAAATCAAACACTGATTTCCATGATGGTGGCATCATTTTAACCAATAAAACGTCAACATTTGATCCTCTGTAACTCTCAAATAACAGCAGGTGTTCATCACTAACGCACAATCATTATTTAATTAGTCCCTTAATTATCTCATTAACTTTAACTCTATAAGGCTTTGAAAGTCTCACCTCTGCTCAATTAAGTACTAGGACTCGACACTGGACTTGGAAGTTGGACTTTGATATAACACTGCTACAACGAGTAACTTCCAGGGTACGATAAGTCACGGACCCAGTTAACAACGAAGGGGGTGAGGCAACGAAGCATGCTGCACTGCTTTAGAGAAGAGAAAGAGAAAACTAAGGGTGAACGTTAAAATCTATTCATATATGACTCGTGATAATGGATTCTAACGGATACACAAGTTTCAAAATCATATGTTTTAAACCAGCGGTTCTTAATACCGTTACTCGCGTCACCTTGCTCTGCATGCATATATATATATGTAACCCCCCTAGGTCCACACCACCACAACTCGTTCTTGCTCCGAGCGGGTCTCGAACCCGGGATTCCGGTGCGGGAGGCGGGTGCTCTAACAAGGAACGCCAAAGGCTACAGCCTCTAGCGTCAGTCGCTAGAGCGCCTCTTTTTGAGGTCAGGAGAGTGAGGTTTACACACAGCCCTTACTGGCATACATATATATATATATCATTCAGATTGTCAGATATAGTCACTATTATTTGTATGGCGAAGGGCTATTCAATTGGCGACCCGCTGGCCAAACCCGGCCCCGAGGTAATTTGTTCCGGCCCTTCAAAATACAACATTTGAATATATTCGTAACAAAAAAAATCCTATTGTACAATGCACTGATGTTATGCAGTTTAAAAATCCTATTGTACAATGCACTGATGTTGTTATGCAGTTTAAAAATACAACATATGAACATTTTTGAATGTAGAAAAAGCCTACTTGGGTGTCTTAAGGTGCAAAAATACAAAATATGGTCTCCTATATTGCTGTCGTGTCACTCATATTGCAAGCCATATCTCTCTGGGCCCCTCATTTGGGATACTTTTCATGAACTGGCTGCCATGACAAATTAATTGAATAGCCCTAGCGCTTTTAACAATGCAAATTCTGTCAAAGCAGCTTTACATCAGCTTGATATAAAGCTGGGTGGCATTATATCAGCTTTACAGTATTTAGACGGGGAAATAGTTTGTCGAAATAGTGTCATTCTCCTCTGGCCAGACAAAATCAGCAGTTTAAATCTAGGCTAAAGCAGAGTCAGATTGTGCAAGAGACTCATCTGTTTCCTGTGGTCTTGTCCCGATGGCCGTCTAGGAGACTGGGTCTTCACTGGGGATCAGTCTCTGGGGCTAATCTAGTAGTCCTGGTCTCCACTGAGATTCAGGGCTGTAGAGGTCATCTCTAGGTGCTGATCCACCATCTGATCTGGATACAGTCTGGATCTGGGTGGCTACGGTTACCTCGGAATAAGAAAGAAACAGACTAATATTAGCATAGATGCCATTCTTCTTACGATATAACAAGTGCATCGGGTGTTTTGGGAAGTGTGTCAGATCAGCGCCAACAAACTGTTCCAATTATATACTTCTTTTCACATAGCTATGAGAAGTGTTATATTGGACGCTTGTGCGGTTGCATGGAATGACCCTAGTGTACTAAAACAAAACAAAACACTTTTACATCTAGTGTTCACATACTGACAATACAAATGTATAGCCTGTAAGTTGTTTTGATAAAAGCGTCTGCTAAATGCATACATGTAAAATGTAAATGTAGTGTCTCAACTAAGAGCCATAATGAAAAAGTAAGTAAAAGTGAGTTAATGTTAAGGAAATGACATTTTGTGATGGAAAAATTGCATTTCGTTTGTCATTTTCTCTAGGCTTTGGACATCAATCTTGTGGTGAAAGACATCATGATGAATCGAACCTTCACTGTCATCAGTTTTTATTTTGATGACTTTTGTGTCTATGACTGGGTTTCCTGGTTCACTGTGAAACTGTTTCCAGTCTTGCCCAGCCTGACTGCAGAGATGCTCCATATAATAACATTAAACACAGACTGCAACACCTTCCACGTCATGTACGTAGCACTCCCCAAATGGCCCCGCTGTGCAGCAATTGTGTTTCTCATAACATTGTAAATGAAAATGCAAGGACATTTATTTTTGCGGTTTTGTGAGTGGTGAAAAACTAGCACCATCCATAGCTTCCTTTTTAATTCAGTTTTTTTTTGTAGTGTTGAGGCTCTGAGCAGCGTCTTTAAACAGATGACCTTGCAGAGAAAGAAGGAGATCACAGTTGTTCTGGTGGACTACATGAAACTGAATCATGGATTGGGTAGGTTTTTTATTGGTGACATTCCTCATTTGAAAACTATGACATTTGTATAAATGAATATGATTAATGTTTTTAACTTTAGTTAAAAAATGTATTTGGAAATATTATGCACATTTTGAAATTGTATGGAATAGTTAAAAACACCCCCTGACATTTATTGGGATAGAATGTAATATGTAAGATTGTGAGTAGAGGTGTGCGGCAGAACGAATATCTATATCTCTAACACTATAAAAAATATTAATATCTGTACTCAGATAAAACTAGAAGTGGGCAGGGCTTTAACCAGAAGTGCATCGAACAAATATATCTTGAAAAACTCCTAAAACAATTTTTTTGAATATGATTATAACATTATTTTAAATCAGGGGTGTCCAGTCCTGCACCTGGAGGGCCACTCTCCAGGAGAGTTTAACTCCAAATCAAATTAAACACCTGGACCAGCTAATCAAGGTCTTTCTAAACATACTAAATTAATTCTAGGTAGGTGTGCTTTGACAAATTGGAGCTAAACTCTGCAGGACAGTGTCCCCCCAGGACTGAGTTTGGACACCTCTGGCTTAAATATGTTCTAACCGTTGGAACCAATAGCCTTGTAGGCAGTGGTTCAAGATTTAGTACACTTGTGCTTTGGGCTACCTGAGTTTTAGTTCTTGCTCGGGGACCTTGAGGACAGTACATACAGTATCTTTTAATTAAAGCAATGATAGTACATTTTTAGATAATATAAAAAAATATATTTGAGGAAAATAAAACAAAGAACAAATTATAAAAAATACATAAATGCTGTCTCCAAGAGAGAGTGAGACAAAGAAATATCATGTAGCGTATGAATGAAACGTATATGTTTTAAAACATTAAAATAGTGTATGATTCAGTATTCTAACTTAGTTAATTATTTAAATGGTTCTGAGAGATGCGTACAGAGATGGCAATGCATCTGTTTGAATTGTGATGCAGATTTAATTTATTCTGGTATCATATCTTACAAGGTTTAATTAATTTTAATATACATATAGTAGAATGTGTGTCTAATGTTGTTTTTAATTTTTGGTAGTTTCACAGACAGGGCTTAGTTTAAGCCAGTACTAAGCTTTAGTTAAATTAGAAGGCATTTTTATAAAAGCAACTTAAATATCTTATTACTATTACTAAGAATCTATTACTAGTGTGCATCTTGAGAGAAATCAATGGCACTGACACCGATACTGATATTTCAAGTTATTTTAAGTTATAACTGCTCCAACATGTAATTTATTCTGGGACTAGCTTTAAAGGGATAATTCGCCTTCAGTTTCTGCTCCTCATTGACTTGCATAATTTGAAAAAAAGCACTGTGCAAGTCAATGGGGACCAAGTGAAGGTGAACTATCCCTTTAAACATTGTCTGTGATACCGAACAATAAAGATTTTTTTTTTTAACTGTATGCCTTTAATTTGATAGGACAATATAGAGTAGACAGGAAGTAAACTTTAATGCATTATATATTTCTACCAAAGGTTGTGCTGTTTTTCCGAATCTATCGAACACCACTATTCCACCTGGTCTCACAACCACTGTTGGTGCTACTGATGTATCAAGCGCAGCAGCCACTAACATTCCTTCAGACACTACAGGCCATGCTCATGCATCAAGTGCAGCTGCCACTAACAGTCCTTCAGGAACCACAACCCACAAAACTGCTCCAAGCACAGGTGCCACTGATGTTTCTTCAGGCATCACAGGCTCTGCCCATCCATCAAGTGCAGCTGCCACTGACAGCCCTTCAGGCACCACGGACAATGCCCACCCATCAATCACAGCAACTACTGCCATTGCTTCAGAAATCACGAGCCATGATGATGAATTAAGTGTAGCTGCTACTGAGAGTCATTTAGAAACCACAGGCCACAACAATGCAACAAGTTCAGGTGCCACTGACGGTCTTTCACACATGACAGGCCATGCCGATGCATCAAGTGCAGCTACCACTGCCAGGCCTTCAGAAATCACGGGCCATGATGATGCATCAAGTGCACCTGCTACCGACAGTCCTATAGAAACCACAGGCCACAACAATGCACCAAGCTCAGGTGCCACTGACAGTACTTCACACATGACAGGCCATGCCGATGCATCAAGTTCAGCTGCCACTGACAGTCCTTCAGGAACCACAACCCACAATATTGCTCCAAGCACAGATGCCACTGATGTTTCTTCAGGCATCACGGGCTCTGCCCATCCATCAAGTGCAGCTGCCACTGACAGACCTACAGGCACAACAGGCCATGCCCATCTATCAAGCGCAGCTGCAACTGTCAGCCCTTCAGGCACCACGGACAATGCCCACCCTTCAATCACAGCTACTACTGCCATTGCTTCAGACATCACGGGCTATGATGATGCATTAAGTGCAGCTGCTACTGAGAGTCATTTAGAAACCACAGGCCACAACAATGCACCAAGCTCAGGTGCCACTGACGGTCTTTCACACATGACAGGCCATGCCGATGCATCAAGTGCAGCTACCACTGCCAGGCCTTCAGACATCACGGGCTATGATGATGCATCAAGTTCAGCTGCTACTGATGGTCCTTCAGATCCCACAAGCTACATTAATGCAACAAGCTCAGGCACCACTGATGGTTCTTCATACATAACAGGCCACAACAATACACCAAGTTCAGGTGCCACTGACGGTCTTTCACACATGACAGGCCATGCCGATGCATCAAGTGCAGCTACCACTGCCAGGCCTTCAGACATCACGGACCATGATGATGCATCAAGTGCACCTGCTACCGACAGTCCTATAGAAACCACAGGCCACAACAATGCACCAAGCTCAGGTGCCACTGACGGTACTTCACACATGACAGGCCGTGCCGATGCATCAAGTGCAGCTACCACTGCCAGGCCTTCAGACATCACGGGCCAAGATGATGCATTAAGTGCAGCTGCTACTGAGAGTCATTTAGAAACCACAGGCCACAACAATGCACCAAGCTCAGGTGCCACTGACGGTCTTTCACACATGACAGGCCATGCCGATGCATCAAGTGCAGCTACCACTGACAGGCCTTCAGACATCACGGGCTATGATGATGCATCAAGTGCAGCTGCTACTGATGGTCCTTCAGATCCCACAAGCCACATTAATGCAACAAGCTCAGGCGCCATTGATGGTTCTTCATACATAACACTGTTGGTCTTTCACACATGCCACAACAATGCACCAAGTTCAGGCACAACAGGTGCCACTGACGGTCTTTCACACATGACAGGCCATGCCGCCATATCAATGCATCAAGAGCAGCTACCACTGCCAGTCCTTCAGCCTTCAGAAATCAGCTGCCAGTGATGGGGCCATGATGATGCATCAAGTCAGGCACCACGGCACCTGCTACCGACATGATGATGAATTAAGTGTAGTCCTATAGAAACCACAGGCCACAACAATGCACCAAGTTCAGGTGCCACTGACGGTCTTTCACACATGACAGGCCATGCCGATGGATCAAGTGCAGCTACCACTGCCAGGCCTTCAGACATCACGGGCCATGATGATGCATCAAGTGCACCTGCTACTGACAGTCCTATAGAAACCACAGGCCACAACAATGCACCAAGCTCAGGTGCCACTGACGGTACTTCACACATGACAGGCCATGCCGATGCACCAAGTGCAGCTACCACTGCCAGGCCTTCAGACATCACGGGCCATTCCGATGCATCAAGTGCAGCTGCCACTGACAGACCTACAGGCACAACAGGCCATGCCCATTCAACAAGTTCAGCCGCCATTGACGGTCCTTCAGCCATCACGATCGATGCTGATTCATCAAGTGCAGCTACTACTGACAGTCCTTCAGAAACCCACAAGCCACAATATTGCACCAAGCTCAGCTTCCACTGACAGTCCTTCAGATATCACAGGCCATGCCGATGCATCAAGTGCAGCTGCCAGTGATGGTCCTTCAGGCAGCACTGGCCATGCCCATCTATCAAGCACAGCTGCAACTGACAGCCCTTCAGGCACCACGGACAATGTCCACCCTTCAATCACAGCTACTACTGCCATTGCTTCAGACATCACGGGCCATGATGATGCATTAAGTGCAGCTGCTACTGAGAGTCATTTAGAAACCACAGGCCACAACAATGCACCAAGCTCAGGTGCCACTGACGGTCTTTCACACATGACAGGCCATGCCGATGCATCAAGTGCAGCTGCCACTGACAGTCCTTCAGGAACCACAACCCACAAAACTGCTCAAAGCACAGGTGCCACTGATGTTTCTTCAGGCATCACGGGCTCTGCCCATCCATCAAGTGTAGCTGCCACTGACAGACCTACAGGCACAACAGGCCATGCCCATTCAACAAGTTCAGCCGCCATTGACGGTCCTTCAGGCAGCACTGGCCATGCCCATCTATCAACCTCAGCTGCAAAGGACATTCCTTCCGACCTCACTAGCCCTCCTTATTCATTAAGTACAGATGCCACTGACGGTCCTTTAGAAACCAAAGACAGAAGCAATGCACCAAGCTCAGATGTCACTACCAGACCTATAGGCACCACGAGCCACCCATCAATCGCAGCTGCAACTGATGGCCCTTCAGGCACCACGGGCCGTGCCCATCCATCAATCACAGATACCACTGTTGGTCTTTCACACCCGACAGGTCGTACAGAGGCATCAAGTACAGCTGTCACTGACAGACCTTCAGGCTCAACAGGCCATGGCCATCCATCAAGTTCAGCTGCCACTGACGGTCCTTCAGATATCACGGTTGATGCCGATGCATCAAGTGCAGCTGCCACTGACAGTCCTTCAGGAACCACAACCCACAAAACTGCTACAAGCACAGGTGCCACTGATGTTTCTTCAGGCATCACGGGCTCTGCCCATCCATCAAGTGCAGCTGCCACTGACAGACCTACAGGCACAACAGGCCATGCCCATTCAACAAGTTCAGCCGCCATCGACGGTCCTTCAGGCAGCACTGGACATGCCCATCTATCAACCTCAGCTGCAAAGGACATTCCTTCCGACCTCACTAGCCCTGCCTATTTATTAAGTACAGATGCCACTGACGGTCCTTTAGAAACCACAGACAGAAGCAATGCACCAAGCTCAGATGTCACTACCAGACCTATAGGCAACACGGGCCACCCATCAATCGCAGCTGCAACTGATGGCCCTTCAGGCACTACGGGCCGTGCCCATCCATCAATCACAGATACCACTGTTGGTCTTTCACACACGACAGGTCGTACAGAGGCATCAAGTACAGCTGCCACTGACAGACCTTCAGGCTCAACAGGCCATGGCCATCCATCAAGTTCAGCTGCCACTGACGGTCCTTCAGATATCACGGTTGATGCCGATGCATCAAGTGCAGCTGTCACTGATAGTCCTTCAGAGCCCACAAGCCATATTAATGCACCAAGCTCAGGTGCCACTGATGGTCCTTCAGACATAACGGGCAATACCCATACATCAAGTGCAGCTGCCACTGACAGACCTTCAGGCACAACAGGCCATGGCCATCCATCAAGTTCAGTTGCCACTGACGATCCTTTAGAAACCACAGACAATAGCGATGCACCAAGCTCAGATGTCACTACCAGACCTATAGGCACCACGGGCCACCCATCAATCACAGCTGCAACTGATGGCCCTTCAGGCTCCCCGGGCCCTGCCCATCCATCAAGCGCAGCTGCCACTGACGGTTCTTCAAGCACCATGGGCCATGACCATCTATCAAGCTCAGCTACGACTGCCAGACCTTCAGACACCACAGCCTCTGCCCATTCATCAAGTGCAGCTGGCACAACAGTCCATGTCCATCTATCAAGTTCAGCTGCCACTGACAGTCCTTCAGACATCACGGTCCATGCCGAGGCATCAAGTGCAGTTGCCAGTGAGAATTCTTCAGGCAGCACTGGCCATGCCCATCTATCAACCTCAGCTGCAACGGACATTCCTTCCGACCTCAATAGCCCTGCCTATTCATCAAGTACAGATGCCACTGACGGTCCTTTAGAAACCACAGACAATAGCGATGCACCAAGCTCAGATGTCACTACCAGACCTATAGGCACCACGGGCCACCCATCAATCGCAGCTGCAACTGATGGCCCTTCAGGCACCACGGGCCGTGCCCAGCCATCAAGCTCAGCTGTCACTGATGTTTCTTCAGGCATCACAGGCCATACCCATATATTAAGCACAGCTGCCACTGACGGTTCTTCAGGCTCCCCGAGCCCTGCCCATCCATCAAGCGCAGCTGCCACTGACGGTTCTTCAGGCACCATGGGCCATGACCATCTATCAAGCTCAGCTACGACTGCCAGACCTTCAGGCACCACAGCCTCTGCCCATTCATCAAGTGCAGCTGGCACAACAGTCCATGTCCATCTATCAAGTTCAGCTGCCACTGACAGTCCTTCAGACATCACGGTCCATGCCGAGGCATCAAGTGCAGTTGCCAGTGAGAATTCTTCAGGCAGCACTGGCCATGCCCATCTATCAACCTCAGCTGCAATGGACATTCCTTCCGACCTCACTAGCCCTGCCTATTCATCAAGTACAGATGCCACTGACGGTCCTTTAGAAACCACAGACAATAGCGATGCACCAAGCTCAGATGTCACTACCAGACCCACCACGGGCCACCCATCATCGCAGCTGCAACTGATGGCCCTTCAGGCACCACGGGCCGTGCCCAGCCATCAAGCTCAGCTGTCACTGATGTTTCTTCAGGCATCACAGGCAATACCCATATATTAAGCACAGCTGCCACTGACGGTTCTTCAGGCTCCCCAAGCCCTGCCCATCCATCAAGCGCAGCTGCCACTGACGGTTCTTCAGGCACCATGGGCCATGACCATCTATCAAGCTCAGCTACGACTGCCAGACCTTCAGGCACCACAGCCTCTGCCCATTCATCAAGTGCAGCTGGCACAACAGTCCATGTCCATCTATCAAGTTCAGCTGCCACTGACAGTCCTTCAGACATCACGGTCCATGCCGAGGCATCAAGTGCAGTGACAGACCTGCCAGTGAGAGCCGCCATTCTTCAGGCAGCACTGGCCATGCCCATCTATCAACCTCAGCTGCAAACGGACATTCCTTCCGACCTCTCTAGCCCTGCCTATTCATCAAGTACAGATGCCACTGACGGTCCTTTAGAAACCACAGACAGAAGCAATGCACCAAGCTCAGATGTCACTACCAGACCTATAGGCACCACGGGCCACCCATCAATCGCAGCTGCAACTGATGGCCCTTCAGGCACCACGGGCCGTGCCCATTCATCAATCACAGATACCACTGTTGGTCTTTCACACACAACAGGTCGTACCGAGGCATCCAGTGCAGCTGCCACTGACAGACTTCAGGCTTTGGTCATTTCAGCTGCCACACAGGACAGGTGCCGTGCACAGTGCAGCTGCATGACAGTCCTTCAGAACCACAACCCACAAAACTACTCCAGCAGGTGCCACTGATGTTTCTCAGGCACACGGGCTCTGCCCACCATTCAGCTGCCACTGACAAACCTACAGGCACAACAGGCCATGGCCATCCATCAAGTTCAGCTGCCACTGACGGTCCTTCAGATATCACGGTTGATGCCGATGCATCAAGTGCAGCTGTCACTGATAGTCCTTCAGAACCCACAAGCCATATTAATGCACCAAGCTCAGGTGCCACTGATGGTCCTTCAGACATAACGGGCAATACCAATACATCAAGTGCAGCTGCCACTGACAGACCTTCAGGCACAACAGGCCATGGCCATCCATCAAGTTCAGTTGCCACTGACGATCCTTCAGACATCACGCTTAATGCCGATGCATCAAGTGCAGTTGCCACTGATAGTCCTTCAGAACCCACAAGCCATATCAATGCACCAAACTCAGTTATCACTGACGGTTCTTCAGGCACCAAGGACCATGTCCATCAAACAAGCTCAGCTTACACGGATAGTCCTTCAGATATCACAGCTCATGCCGATGCATCAAGTGCAGCTGCCAGTGATGGTCCTTCAGGCAGCACTGGCCATGCCCATCTATCAAGCGCAGCTGCAACTGACAGCCCTTCAGGCACCACGGACAATGCCCACACATCAATCACAGCTACTACTGCCATTGCTTCAGAAATCACGGGCCATGATGATGAATTAAGTGTAGCTGCTACTGAGAGTCATTTAGAAACCACAGGCCACAACTGCACCAAACAGGTGAGAGTCTTTCACACATGACAGGCCATGCCGATGCATAGAGCTAACTGCCAGGCTTCAGACATCATGGGCCATGATGAACAATGCACCAAGTCCTAGAAACCACAGGCCACAACAATGCCAAGCTCAGGTGACTGACGGTACTTCACACATGACAGGCCATACCGGTGCAGCTGCCACTGACAGACCTACAGGCACAACAGGCCATGCCCATTCAACAAGTTCAGCCGCCATTGACGGTCCTTCAGCCATCACGATCGATGCTGAGTCATCAAGTGCAGCTACTACTGACAGTCCTTCAGAACCCACAAGCCACAATATTGCACCAAGCTCAGCTTCCACTGACAGTCCTTCAGATATCACAGGCCATACCCATGCATCAAGTGCAGCTGCCACTGATGGTCCTTCAGGCACCACTGGCCATGCCCATCCATCAAGCACAGCTTCCACTGACGGCCCTTCAGGCACCACGGGCCATGCCCACCATCTATCAAGCTCAGCTACGACTGCCAGACCTTCAGATCACATGATGATGCACAGCCTCTGAACATCCATCAGTGCAGCTGTGCCACAGTTTCTTCAGGCACAACAGGTCATGCATCAACAGCTCATGCCCATCCTATCAAGTTCAGCTGCCACTGACATGGTCCTTCAGGCACAAGGGCCTTCAGACATCACGGACATCACAGGCCATGCCGATGCATCAAGTGCAGTTGCCACTGTGAGAACCCACAAATTTTTCAGGCAGCACTGGTCATGCAATACAATACCCATCTATCAGAAACCACACCCACAACCTCAGGTGCTGCAACGCCATGCCAATCCAACAACATTCCTTGACAGACCTCACTAGCCCTGCCATTCATCAAGTACAGATGCCACTGAAGGTCCTTTAGAAACCACAGACAGTAACGATGCACCAAGCTCAGATGTCACTGTCAGACCTATAGACACCACGGGCCAAGCCCATCCATCGAGCGCAACTGCGACTGACAGCCCTTCAGGCATTACGGACCATGCCCATTATTCAATCACAGCTACCACTGTGAGTCCTTCAGACATAACGGCTCATGATGAGGCATCAAGTGTAGCTGCTACTGACAGTCCTTTTGAAACCACAGGCCACAACATTGTACCAACCTCAGGTGCCACTGACCGTCCTTCACACATTACAGGACATGCCGATGCATCAAATACAGCTGCCACTGACAGTCATCCAGGCACCACGGGCCATGCCCATCCATCAAGCTCAGCTACGACTGCCAGACCTTCAGGCACCATTGCTCCTGCCCATCCATCAAGTGCAGCTGCCACTGACAGACCTTCAGGCACAACAGGTCATGCCTATCCATGCAGCCACTGACGGCTTTAGACAACGATGCCGATCCATGTCCATGGTCCTTCAGAAACCACTCCACAACAATCAAGCTCAGGTCAGCTGCCACTGCCCATCCAACAAGCTCAGCTTTCACTCACAGTTCTTCAGACATCACAGGCCATGCCGATGCATCAAGTGCAGTTGCCAGTGAGAAATCTTCAGGCAGCACTGGCCATGCCCATCTATCAACCTCAGCTGCAACGGACATTCCTTCTGACCTCACTAGCCCTGCCTATTCATCAAGTACAGATGCCACTGATGGTCCTTTAGAAACCACAGACCGTAGCGATGCACCAAGCTCAGATGTCACTACCAGACCTATAGGCACCACGGGCCACCCATCAATCGCAGCTGCAACTGATGGCCCTTCAGGCACCACGGGCCGTGCCCAGCCATCAAGCTCAGCTGTCACTGATGGTTCTTCAGGCATCACAGGCCATACCCATATATTAAGCACAGCTGCCACTGACGGTTCTTCAGGCTCCCCGAGCCCTGCCCATCCATCAAGCGCAGCTGCCACTGACGGTTCTTCAGGCACCATGGGCCATGACCATCTATCAAGCTCAGCTATGACTGCCAGACCTTCAGGCACCACAGCCTCTGCCCATTCATCAAGTGCAGCTGGCACAACAGTCCATGTCCATCTATCAAGTTCAGCTGCCACTGACAGTCCTTCAGACATCACGGTCCATGCCGATGCATCAAGTGCAGTTGCCAGTGAGAATTCTTCAGGCAGCACTGGCCATGCCCATCTATCAACCTCAGCTGCAACGGACATTCCTTCCGACCTCACTAGCCCTGCCTATTCATCAAGTACAGATGCCACTGACGGTCCTTTAGAAACCACAGACAATAGCGATGCACCAAGCTCAGATGTCACTACCAGACCTATAGGCACCACGGGCCACCCATCAATCGCAGCTGCAACTGATGGCCCTTCAGGCACCACGGGCCGTGCCCAGCCATCAAGCTCAGCTGTCACTGATGGTTCTTCAGGCATCACAGGCCATACCCATATATTAAGCACAGCTGCCACTGACGGTTCTTCAGGCTCCCCGAGCCCTGCCCATTCATCAAGCGCAGCTGCCACTGACGGTTCTTCAGGCACCATGGGCCATGACCATCTATCAAGCTCAGCTACGACTGCCAGACCTTCAGACACCACAGCCTCTGCCCATTCATCAAGTGCAGCTGGCACAACAGTCCATGTCCATCTATCAAGTTCAGCTGCCACTGACAGTCCTTCAGACATCACGGTCCATGCCGATGCATCAAGTGCAGTTGCCAGTGAGAATTCTTCAGGCAGCACTGGTCATGCCCATCTATCAACCTCGGCTGCAACGGACATTCCTTCCGACCTCACTAGCCCTGCGTATTCATCAAGTACAGATGCCACTGACGATCCTTTAGAAACCACAGACAATAGCGATGCACCAAGCTCAGATGTCACTACCAGACCTATAGGCACCAGGCACCACGATGGCCCTTCAGGCCCACGGGCCGTCAATCAAGCAGCTGTCACACTGATCACAGGCCCTTCAGGCTCCCGAGCCCTGCCCATTCATCAAGCTCAGCTGCCACTGACGGTTCTTCAGGCACCACGGGCCATGACCATCTATCAAGTCAGCTAACTGCCAGACCTTCAGACCATTCATCAGTGCAGCTCAGTCAGGCATGCCCATCTATCAAGCAACGGTTTCAGGCACCCGGCCCTGCCATTCATCAAGCGCAGCTGCCACTGACGGTCCTTCAGGCAACACGGGCCATGCCCATACATCAAGCTGCATGGTCCTTGCCAGCTCAGTCACTGATGGTCCTTCAGGCATCACAGGCCATACCCATCCATCAAGCAGCTGCAACTGATGCCCTTCAGGCACCACGGACCGTGCATCACAGCTGCACTGATCAAAGCATCAGTGGCATGACGGGCAGTGCAGGTCCAGCCAGGCCATGCTCCACTGACGGTCGGGCCATGCCCATACATCAAAGACTGATGGTCCTTCAGGCCAGCTCTGATGGTCTGCCATCAAGCTCAGCTTCTATTTCAACTGCAAGATGCCACTTCATTGACGGGCAGTGCAGCCACAAGCACAGCTATCACTCAAGGCATCAGGCCATACCCACACATTAAACGCAGCTAACACTGATGGTCCTTCAGGCACCACAGGCCATGCCCATGAATCAAGCGCAGCTGCCATTGACGGCCCTTCAGGCACCACGGGCCATGCCCATCCATCAAGCACAGCTGTCACTGACGGCCCTTCAGGCACCACAGGCATCCCATATATTAAGCATGGCTGCCACTGACGGTCTTCAGGGCCACTGCCCATCCATCAAGCACAGCTATGACGGTTCTTCAGGCACCACTGCCATGCCCATCCACAAGCACAGGTCACTTTCAGGCACCACAGGCCATGCCCATGAATCAAGCGCAGCAGCCATTGATGGCCCTTCAGGCACCACGGGCCATGCCCATCCATCAAGCGCAGCTGTCACTGACGGTCCTTCAGGCACCACAGGCCATGCCCATCCATCAAGCATAGCTGCCACTGATGGTTCTTTCAGGCACCACGACCACTGCCCATCCATCAAGCGCAGCTGCCACTGACGGCCCTTCAGGCACCACAAGCCATGCCCATCCATCAAGCGCAGCTGTTACTGACAGCCCTTCAGGCATCACAATCCATGCCCATCCATCAAGCACAGCTAACAATTTCAGCACTTTAGGCACCACGAGCCATGCCCAGCCATCAAGTGCAGCTGTCACTCATCTTCCTTTAGGTACCACAGACAAGCTATCAACTACTGCCAGACGTCCAGCAGGGATAGGCGAGACATTCATTATTCTGCAGATCCGTTTACAGATAATCTTTATTGAAGATTACAATATCCCTGCTTCTATGGCTTACCAGACTCTGGCCATCAACATCACTACTGAGGTGCATTAAGAAATATTTTAGTAATATTGAAAGTTTTTTTTATTACTATTAAATCAGTTTAGACTACATCTATAGAGAATGTAATATATAGCTTCTGTCTGTGTCTTTCTATGTGCTTCTGTAGCTGAATCGATTCTACAGGGATTTGTTTCCAACCATCTTCCGCAGATCCTTCATACAGAGATTCTGGTATGTTACAAGGCTGTCATTTATTACCTTTCCTTTCTACTCTCTTTTTCCCCTTTTCTGTATTTGTTGCTCATCTCTGCATAAAAAATATGATATCTTTGTCCAGTTCTGTTATGTTCTCATCAAACTTTGTCAGTACAGTCAAGTCAATAATATTAGGTAAAGGCTTAGTTCATCCGAAAAATACAATTCTGTCATTAGTTATTCACCCTCATATCGTTCAAACCCGTGAGACCTCCGTTCATATTTGGAACACAAATTAAATCCGTGCTGCAGTTAACCCGCAGCATTCAAGTCTTTTGTCGGGAAACATGAACGAGTACAAAGCATCGTGTTATGCTCTCCGACGTGCAGTAAGAGCCGCCAAACTCCGATACAGGGAGAGAATTGAGTCCCATTCTCAGCTCAATGACTCTTGGCACATGTGGCAGAGACTGAGGACCATCTGTGCCTTTGGAAACAAACCCTCTGCAGAGGTGAGAGCAGATCCATTGCTGGCCGACGAGTTAAACACCTTCTACGGCCGCTTTGAATACAATGGCGGCAGCACGACTCTGCCGATCAGCGCATCAGGAAGCAGCAGACAGAGCAGCAATGATCATGTAATCACCGTGTCGGAGGACGAGGTTCATAGGGAACTAAAGAGAGTGAATATCAGGAAAGCAGCCGGACCTGATGGGATTACTGGCCGTGTTCTGAGGTGCTGCGCTGATCAACTTGATAGTTTGTTTACTTCAATCTTTAATGAGTCCCTCGCTACCTCAATGGTTCCCACCTGTTTTAAAAACTCTGTCATCATCCCTGTGCCTAAGAACAATAAACCCTCTTGCCTGAATGACTATTGTCCAGTTGCTCTCACATCAATAGTCATGAAGGTTTATGAGAGACTTGTAAATAACCACATTTGCTCCTCCATCCCTGTTACTTTGGACCCTCTTCAGTATGCCTATCGCCCAAATAGATCTACTGATGATGCCATCTCTCACGTCCTGCACTCTTCCCTCACACACATTGACAGCAATAATGGGAACTATGTAAGGCTGCTATTCATTGACTATAGCTCAGGTTTCAATACTTTTATCCCCATCAAGCTAGCTTTTAAACTCGCAGACCTCGGCCTAAACTCTTCACTTTGCGACTGGATTCAAGACTTCCTCACCGGCAGACCTCAATTGGTGAAAGTAGGCCAGTTCACCTCGAACTCAACTCTGAACGTAGGAGCCCCACAGGTTTGTGTCCCGAGTACCCAGATCTACTCTCTCTACACACACGACTGTGTGTTCTCTCACAGCTCCACTTCTATTATCAAATTTGCTGATGATACTGTGGTTCTGGGCCTCATTTCCAGCAATGATGAGGCCGCATACTTGGATGAGGTTTAGAGACTTACATCATGGTGACAGGACAACTGTCTCTCTCTGAATGTGAGCAAAACTTAATATCTCATTGTGGACTTCAGGAAGAGACATCAGCAGCCCTACACTCCTCTTATGATCAGTGGGACCCCTGTGGAGAGGGTGAGCAGCTTCAAGTACCTTGGTGTAAACATCTCAGAGGACCTGACTTGGACTACACACATTCAAACACCGGTTCAGAAAGACAGGCAAAGACTGTCTCGCCAGCAATCCTGAAAACGTTCTATTCAGGGACCATAGAAAGTGTATTGATTCAGTGTATCTCAGTGTGTTATTGAAACCGATCCAATCAGGACTGCAAAGCCTTGTAGAGAGTTTTGCGCTTAGCTGAGCGCATCTCAGGGTCTGCTCTCCCCTCTCTGCAGGTCATCTACATCAAATGCTGCAAAAGCAGAGCTGTCAAAATCATCAAGGTCTCAAATCACCCTGGTAACCGTATTTTCATTTTACTGCCATCTGGCAAGCGCTTCCGTAGCATGATGGCAAAAGGAGGACTTAAGAGCAGCTTCTTCCCCCAGGGCATCAGGCTCCTAAACTCAAACTCGGTCACATAACATCAACATGACTCCATTTAATAATCGCTTAATAATCAGTAAGATATTCATTATTCTCTACCATTCATATCGCTGCTATGTAAATACCCTGTAAAACCTGTTTGCACATTCTTCTGTCGTATCATACAAGTGGATGCTGCACAATGATGGTGGTTGAGGAGAGATCCCCCACATGATTGTGAAGCTCTTTGTGTGTACAGCAATACACAATAAATCGCTATATAAGTGCATCATTCATTCATTCATTCATTCATGAACACACACCCGCAGCAGTGGGCAGCCATTTATGCTGCGGCACCTGGGGAGCAGTTGAGGGTTTAGTGCCTCGCTCAAGAGCACCTCAGTTGTGGTATTGAAGGTGGAAAGAGCGCTGTACATTTACTCCCTCCCCCTACAATTCCTGCTGGCCAGAGATTCAAACCCACAACCTTTCGATTACGAGTCCTACTCCCTAACCATTAGGCCACGACTTCCCCGTTTATCATAAACTAACGCTAAGACCCAGAATCTGCCCTACCATTTAACAGTCTGAAGCTGCTACTGCAACTGTATGGTCCATACTTTATCTGTTGCCTCTTGCTGAAATTCTGGTACAAGACTTTAATATATGTTTATGTATTTTCTTTTATTATGTGATTTTTTACAATTTGATAAATTAGTCCCATAGCCAACTACTAACAGAGATGGGACAAATACAGAGTCGTTGAGTTCAATCAGCTGTCCGTCTGCGCCCGTGGATCCATCAGCCTATTGTCCATAGGTTGTATAGCAACAACATCTTGGCTCATCTCTCCCACTTTTGTTAGCAGGGCTCTAGAGTGCAACCTAATTTCTCAAGGGCGCGACAAAAAAAAATCTGAGGTCGCACTGGTTCGAGCAAAATTTGAGAAAAAAAAACAAGTCTCCGCGACTCAGAAAGTCTCTCTGCTGTTCAACAACAGACACGTTAGGCTCATATCATGGTCTAAACCGATCAGAGATAGTGAAGGGCGGACCCCCCCCTCTGATTGGCCGTGGTCCAGATATTCCTGTACGTGTGTGTATGTTTGAAGATGCGTGTGCTGCTGCAGTCAGGCAGAGATAGATAGAGGTGAGTAGTAGAGATGCACGCAGCTCTTTCTCTGAATCTGATCTGTTCAGTGAGCGTTTGTCAGTCCCTCCGGGATTCTGCGATCGCTGAATTTATCGCAAAATCAAGCAAACTCCGCTATTTTCGCAAATTTTCCAAATTGCCGCAGATTTTTCACAGATTTTGCACTTAGACGCGTCCTGTGACGTCATCGCAATGCGCATTCAGTCAAAGAAAGGTTGTGTCTCAGTTCCAAAAATGGAATAAACAGCTTTGCATTCTCTTCATGCCGACTTACAAGAGCTACATCGGACAAACGAACCGAAAGTGGAACAAATCCGCGCTACTCGTTTGGGCTATACTCGTTTATCTGCTCGGACCGGCTGCTCTCGATCATGCGACACCGTTATACACAGTGCTGGGAGATACAGTGAAGTAGTCAAATTCACCGCGGAATCAATAACATCTGTCAAATCTTGTGAGAAGCATTCAATTCGGCACATAATTATGTTAAAGCTACAGACATCAGAACAAACGCCACTGATGTGGAAACCAGGAGAAACATTATTCAATAAACACATCACCACCATTCACCATGGATTTAACATAACTACAGGAACAACTTGTGGCAGAAATGGTCTAATGTCTTAAAGTGTTTTTAAATGCTTCACACAACTTTTCCCAGCACTTCAAAGCTTTAAGTATTACCGAATTTTAAAGTTATTTTTAATGTGATGACATTATTTGTTCATCCTTCATAGGTTGCCCCATTTATAAAACTAAAAGTTTCATAATGTAGGAAAGCAAACACTTATTTAAAAATTAAAAATACATTAAATTACCACTATTAGATGGATGCAGAGAAGTACTTATAGGCTTATCAGCCATTTCCACTCCCTAATATATATATATATATTTTGTATTTATTAAATTATATTTAGACATTATGAATGACATTGATAAAAGTAAATTTTTGAACTGCATCTCAACTACCCAGACAGCACAAGTATATCTGTAAGACGTCTGCTAAAGATCTGGGAAACATCTTGTAATCTGATAAACGTCTCAGAAGCAGTTTTACATGCATTTAATAAATCTCTATTTGACATCTGACTGGAAACATATTAGAGACGTATTGCAGATGAGCAAACACTCTTAAAAATACCTCTTGAATATGTAAATATAGACATCTCCGAGATGTACATGTGCGATTAGTTTTACTTTACTGTCTGGTGCTGGTGTCCTTAAATGCTAGTCTGGCGTCCTACAATGGGTCTCGAAGTCAGAAAAGTCATAACAATATTAGAAAAATGTTGTCTGTGGTATATTTTCACTGTAAAACAATAAGAAACGCACATTTTGAGAAAAGCCGCAGCAATATCAGTAATTTTAGGCCGCACAAATCTGAAAAAAGTCCCGCAAAATCCTCGAGAGACTGGTCTGAGAGGAGCAGCATGTTCAATTAAAACAGATATTATTGCTTCTCTAAGTTTACATGCAAATATAGCCGAAATCACAGCACAGGAATTGTCTTGTCTTATATTGTGTATTATTTGATTTCATCAGACAACGGCTCAATACAATTATAACTTAGGATTTTTGTGCAGACTAGCTTCTTGGAAGGGAGAGCTGGTTATGTATTCTTAAAGGGCTGTGTTTCAATCACTATTTCATATTCATCCCATTTGCTGACAACAGAAACAGTAAAATATATAAAGTAAAACAGTTTTATTGAGAATTTGGCTGCATTAAAATACAGTATGAGACAATTAGACAGAACAGAACAGGATTGTTTTTCTGTAAACTACTTTTTTTTCTACACAATGTTTAGTGAAATGATTTGGTAGACTGAGGTGGGATGGGGGTGCCGGATTTCTTTATAGGTTTAAGGGGGGGTTTGAGAAGCACTGCACAGCTCCACTTCTATTATCAAATTTGCTGATGATACTGTGGTTCTGGGCCTCATTTAGCCAGCAACGATGAGACCGCATACTTGGATGAGGTTTAGAGACTTACATCATGGTGACAGGACAACTGTCTCTCTCTGTTTAAATATTAGCTCAGTGAAGCACTTTAAAAAACTTAATATCTGATTGTGGACTTCAAATCTTTAGACCAGATTGTTAGTTAATCGTTTACTAGTCAATATTGCCTATGCAAAAATGTGGGTGCACCTAACTTTTGTGCTGGTGCACCTAAGAAAAAAAGTTAGTCTAGAGCCCTGGTTAGAGTATTTAGTTTCATTTTATCCGTAATTCAATGTCCGGTCATGTTTGCATTTGGTGTGTTTTCTTCTGTCCTAACTGTGGATTATCATTAAAGCTTGCATTTGAACTTAATTATCTGCCACTTCACTCTGTCTGCACACGTCCACACTTGCTGAGAGTATTGTTGTTTCAATAGGCTGATTTGGGAGAAATGCTGAGGACATTTGTTATGCTTCAATTTGTTATTGTTTATATCTTACACTTTTGCACTCCGCTCAACTGCTCAAGGGCTTTCCTCTTTCTCTATATATAGAGGAAACTGGTCATTGTCAGGATCACTTTTTAGGGTTAGGGTTACATTTGTTTGTAAAGGCAGCCACATGTTGAGTTGCTGTGATGTAATACATATTTTAATGTTCAAGTAAATATTCAATCCCTGCCAAAAAAATAAATAAATCAACTGCACTTTTGTTTATCAATTTTGGATAAATTTTTTTCATGACAAATTTTAATGTGAAATATTATTTATGTCCAGGCCTGGGTCAGTGGGTGTGGATACACAACTTATTTTTGCAAATGAGTTTGTTATTCCAAATGCAACGAACATTGAAGACGATCTTAAGACAGGAATTAATGACTCAAAAGTGTTCCTTGGTTCTGTGAATATTTCCAGCATCATTGTTGGTGAGTTCTCATTTTCTCAAGCTGTTTTATATGTGTATATATATATCAATAACATTTTTGCTTTCAGTGGCTGATTTACACCTGTTTTCATGTTGTTTCAGTGAAAGAAAACTCATCATTTAACACCAGCACAACTGCTCCTCCTGGTACTATAAACACCACTGTCTCTACTGATCTGTCAAGCACACCTGTGTCTAAGTATTTGGATACTACAATTTCAACCATTTCATCAATCACAACTGCTCCCGCTGACCATCCAAGCAACACAGTTCATATTGATTTAACAAGCACAAGTGCTTCTACTGTTATTTCAAATGGTGTACTTCCTACAGATGTATCAAACACAACATTTATTTCTGGTTCATCTGGCTCTACAGTATCTGTATCTAGTGCAGCTGCTAATAAGATCACCACATCTGTAATATTTGCGAACTCAACACACTCTAAAGTTATCACCACCTCAACCACGTCTTCACAGCCAACCAGTCATCAATCAACTAAAACCACCACAGCAACGACTCATCCATCAACTACAACTACCACAGCAACCACTCATCCATCAACTACAACTACCACAGCAACCACTCATCCATCAACTACAACTACCACAGCAACCACTCATCCATCAACTACCACAGCAACCACTCATCCATCAACTACAACTACCACAGGTCCAGCAAGGTCAAGCGAGAGATTCGTTATTCTGCAGTTCCGTTTAGAAATAATATTTATTGAAGCTTACAGAAACCCTGCTTCCATGGAGTACCAGGCTCTGGCCATCAACATCAATATTGAGGTGCATTAAGAAATATTTTTGTAATATTAAAATGGTTTTATTTTATTAACTCTTTCCAGACTACATCTATAGAGAGTGTTATTCATAGCTTAAATCTTTGCCTTTCTATGTGTTTTTGTAGCTGACTCGAATCTACCAGGAAATTTATGGGACCAATTTCCTCAGAACCTTTGTGATGAGATTCTGGTATGTCACAAGGCTCACAATTATAACCTTTCTTTTCTACTCTCTTTTGTCTTCTTCTTTCTTTCTTGTTAATCTCTGCAGTAAATAGGGATGGCTCGATACCTTAATTTTGGCTTCGGTACGATACCAGAATGCAATACCTCGGTATTGATACCATAGGTGACAAATAACCAGACTCAAAAATTAAGTGAACTGAATTTTTTTTAAGTGATTGATCATCATATATATAGTATTTATTAATCTTGGTTAATGTTAGGTATGTGTTTAATGCATAACGTTAACATACTAAATATATATTAGTAAATATTTATTAATAATTATTGACCTACATTTATAAGCGCTATAATAATGTCAATGCTATTAATGAATTATAACAAATGTTTCTTTAAAGTGTTATTCTAACAGTCAAAGTATGGGTATGGCAAAAATATATCACTATTTTTTTAGAAATATCATAATTTCAGGATTCTTTGTCATGTTGATTTTACTATTTTGTCTGAGCAGTGCAGCCAAAATAATTTCCCTATTATAAAGACAAATCCTTTCAAGGTAACAAATATAAAAAATTATGGTGGATATTTAGACCAAAGTGGGGGAAGATAAAATCTCATTATTTTATCTTTGTCATTAAAAATAAGAACAATTATACACATAATACACAAATAAAACAAACAGTGTTTTATGTTCAGGTACAATAGGCATATTTAGCAGAGCATTCAAGAAATTGAATGAACAAATATAAAAATAAAACACTATATAGATTGATTCCTATTAAAGCAGCTGTATTATTTTTTTCTGTCAAAAGAAATTAATACAGGTTTGGGACAACATGTGAGTGAGTAAATATAATGACAGAAATACAATTTTAGGGCGAACTATCCCTTTAATTACAGTCGGCGGCATGTTTAGTACTTTCCCTTTAAGACCTGCGTGCATCTAATATCCAGGCACGCATCCGTTTGTCTCGGCTGTTTACTTTCCTTTTAGACACAATCAGCTGAGTCTATACATAAACCTTGTTGTGTTTTGACATTATTGGCTCAAAAGATAACTTGGTTCAGTTATCAGGCGCCGTTAGGCAGGCTTTTCCGTGCACGCTCTTCAGGTGTACGTTACAGGCTCAGAAAAAGCGCACGTCTGACCACCGTTGAATGAAACATTTAACCGGAAAGCCTTTAAAACACGCAAAAAAAGTTGTGAATAAAACTTACAATTATGAATGTATGATGCATTTACTAACCTGTCGATCTCTAATTCTCGGAAATGATCAGGATGAGCGAGCGACCAATGCTTAGACAGATTGAATGTCTTGCCTCCTGTGGTCAGTTCGTTCACCTTTATCATCTGTTCCCCTCCGGGAACGAGACGCTGCGTCGAGACGCTATGGGGAACGCCATCAGCGTTGTCCAGCTCTGAATCATATGTGTAATCAGTCAAATTGACGGCCAGACGTCAGGTGCGGGTGACGTCATGACCAGGATGCTTAAAAGCACGTGACGTGCAGCCGGCGCCAGCTTTTTGTCATTCAGCAAAGCTCTCTGTGTGTGTCAGTCGAGTGTGTTCTGTGAGTCTGTAGCCTACTATCAAAGATAGGAAATAAGAAAGTTTGTTCTAAAGAAAGGCAAAGAAAGACTAGAAGCAGACATGTTGAAGGCATCTTTTATGTTTAAGGGCGAAAGTAGCTCACAGTACAGACAGTGTGTTCCTCCCTGCCCACGCTTTGTCACAAGCGGGGATACACACAGTCTGTGCGGGGTCTGCTTGGCACGCAGAGTCGGCTCTTGAGGGGGCCGGCTGCCCGCATTGTGAGCGGCTTCCACTGCGTAAGCTTCGCTCCCGGAGAACTCTCTTCGAGGACGGAGTTTTCGCTAGCGCTCCCCACGGTGCTGGCCCCGCCTCCGCTGAGGCGGAGCGGCAGCTGCATTCGTGGGGCTCGCGATTGGATTTGGCAGAGAGAATGGAGACGGGCAGGTCCCTATCTCTATCCTCACCTGCCAGATCCACTGCCCGTCCTCTGGGATCGGAAGCCCGTTCTAGGTCTTTCCCCTCAGAGGGCGGGCTCAGCGTTTCACCTATCTCCCTCCGAGGAGGAAGATGTGGAGATCGCTGGTTATTCGCCCATTCAATCACAATACAGAGTGCGTCCTCGCAGCACATGCCACGCTGCCGCTGAGGCGGAGCAGTGGCTGTGCTCGCAGATGGATTAGATGGAAAGATTAAGAAGGGTGATCCCCTATCTTCTTCCTTTCCCATCAGATCCAGCGCCCGCTTTCTGAGATCGGAAACCCGCCCCGCGGTTCTTCCCCCCAGAGAAAGGGCTCGACGCTCCGTCTGTCTTTTTCCGAGGAGGAAGACAGGTATGATGTCGATGAATTTTCAAAACGTACGTTTGCAAGCGTGTTGTGAATGAATAAAAACAAATAAGAAACCCCGCTGCAATGCATTGTGCTCCCGCCGGGCACGCTCCGAGGAGTGTGTCCGCGCCTATGATCTCGCGGTCCCGCTGCTGCTGAGGCACCGCGGTGATTGAGATCACGGGGATCGCACATAGATCTGGCGGACGGGCTGGAGATGGGTTCGCCCTATTTCCACCTGTATTCCCCAGGTCTAGCGCTCTCTCGGGGCGGAAGCCTAAGCTGTAGTTCTTCCCCCTTGAGGGAGAGTGCGCTAATCTGCAGCAGTTTCTCTCCAAGAAGAGATTTATTTGTTTTGTTCCGAGCAGCTCGCGTGTTGCCGAGGCGCGCATTATGGTCATTCTCGGTTCATTTATCAACTTTCACTTCAGACCGTGTTTACTTGTCTGGGTGTTTGACTGCATTTAATTTTGAATAATTAATTATGCATATTATCTGACTATGAATGTTAGATATATTGTAGAGAAATATATACAATTATATATATTGTAGAGAAATATATACAATTATATATTATATATGACATACAAGAGCCTCTTGGGATACTTCTCGAGTGAGAGCACAATGTTTACCTCTCTTCCTCCAAGGAGGTTGAGGTGGTCAGCCGGGGCTGCTGGGCGGAGCAGCCCCAATCGTGTTCCAGCTCCTTATTCGAGGAATGTCACTTCTAGTACTCGCCAGAATCGGAGTCAGAGTGACGCTCCCGGGCCGAAGACGGTCTGCGGACCGATAGTCTCCGGCCAGAACGCCCTGATGCCTATGGCCCAGGGCCTTGAGGGCCGGCCCCTCTGGGGAAGAGCGGTGTACACCGCACTACACGGTGCCCGTCTCTCCTCAGTGCCCTCAGGAGATCAGTCTGCTAACCCTGCCAGTGTTCCAGGGCGCAGCGGTCTCCAGCGAGCGCTTCTCTCAGTCTCTTTCGCCCAGAAATGTAGCGGAGCTGGGAGGCTCGCCACCCCTTCGGGGGTCTCTAGAGCAGCTAGATCGGCCGTCCCCTGCCGGTCCCCCACTTCAGGGCACCGAGCTAGCCGCTCTAAGTACACCAGAGGCCAGTCTCAAGAGACTGGTTCCCTTAGCAAGTCATCTGGCGGTGTGGGAGCCCCTGCCAAGCGTGTCTCATTGGGTCCTGCCTGAGCAGACTCTGGTTCTTTAGTCTTCCTAAGAGATGACGCGGGTCTGAGGACCGTCGTTTCCAATAGGAGGCTTCTAAGGCAGTCCTGATGCTACAGCCCAGGACTTATGAGGGCAGGCCCCTCTGGGGAAGAGCGGTGTACACCGCATTACACGGTGCCCGTCTCTCCTCAGTGCCCTCAGGAGATCAGTCTGCTAACCCTGCCAGTGTTCCAGGGCGCAGCGGTCTCCAGCGAGCGCTTCTCTCAGTCTCTTCCGCCCAGAAATGTAGCGGAGCTGGGAGGCTCGCCACCCCTTCGGGGGTCTCTAGAGCAGCTAGAGCGGCCGTCCCCTGCCGGTCCTCCGCTCCAGGGCACCGAGCTAGCAGCTCTAAATACACCAGAGGCCAGTCTTGAGAGACTGGTTCCCTTAGTAGGCCACCCGGCGGCTTGGGAGCCCCTGCCAAGCGTGTCTCATTGGGATCTGCCTGAGCAGACTCTGGTTCCTTAAGTCTTCCTAAGAGATGATGCGGGTCTGAGGACCGTCGTCTCCAATAGGAGGCTTCTGAGGCAGTCCTGATGCCAAGGCCCAGGACTGGTGAGGGCAGGCCCCTCTGGGGAAGAGCGGGGTACACCGCATTACACGGTGCCCGTCTCTCCTCGGTGCCCTCAGGAGCTCAGTCTGCTAACCCTGCCAGCGTTCCAGGGCGCAGCGGTCTCCAGCGAGCGCTTCTCTCAGTCTCTTCCGCCCAGAAATGTAGCAGAGCTGGGAGGCTCGCCACCCCTTTGGGGGTCTCTACAGCAGCTAGATCGGCCGTCTCCTGCCGGTCCCCCGCTTCAGGGCACCGAGCTAGCCGCTCTAAGTACACCAGAGACCAGTCTCGAGAGACTGGTTCCCTTAGTAGGCCACCCGGCGGCTTGGGAGCCCCTGCCAAACGTGTCTCGTTGGGATCTGCCTGAGCAGACTCTGGTTCCTTAGTCTTCCTAAGAGATGACGCGGGTCTGAGGACCATCGTTTCCAGTAGGAGGCTTCTGAGGCAGTCCTGGCCACGGCCCAGGACTGTTGAGGGCAGGCCCCTCTGAGGAAGAGCGGTGTACACCGCATTACACGGTGCCCGTCTCTCTTCAGTGCCCTCAGGAGATCAGTCTGCTAACCCTGCCAGTGTTCCAGGGCGCAGCGGTCTCCAGCGAGCGCTTCTCTCATTCTCTTCCGCCCAGAAATGTAGCGGAGCTGGGAGGCTCGCCACCCCTTCGGGGGTCTCTAGAGCAGCTAGATCGGTCGTCCCCTGCCGGCCCTCCGCTCCAGGGCACCGAGCTAGCAGCTCTAAATACACCAGAGGCCAGTCTTGAGAGACTGGTTCCCTTAGTAGACTATTCGGCAGCGTGGAAACTACTGCCAATTGTGTCTCGATGGGTCATGCACACTGTAGAACAAGGCTAAGTGGCGCTCTGCCGCCGCCTTTCAACGGGGTCACTCCCATGCTGGTGGGTCCCGAGCACGCTCTGGTAATGGAACAAGAAGTGAGCACTCTCCTGAGGAAGGAGACTATCGAGGTGGTCCCTCCTCTAGACAAAGAGTCCGGGTTCTACAGCCGTACTTCATTGTTCCTGGGAAAGGGGTTGCGTCCTTCTTACATCTAAGCTAACTGAACCGCTCAGTCACACGACTGAAGTTCAGAAAGCTCTCTTCAAGCACGTGCCTCACACCAGATCCGAGGACTGGTGGTCACGAGCAATCTAGAAGATGCATACTCCTTCCCCATCACAGGAAGTTCCTGAAATGTGCTTTGGGGGCAAAGCGTATTAATATCGGGTTCTTCCCTTCGCGGCAATATAGGAGCAGACATCCTGTCGAGGCTGGCATCCAGCTCCGCTGGGGCTGGATGCTATGGTACAAGCGTGGCCGAGGCTTCGTCTGTACGCCTTCCAACCCGATCGCTCTGCTCCTGGGAGTTCTAGAGAGAGTGCGCCGGGAAGGGGTCCTTCTATTGCTAAAACCCCGTTCTGGCCGGGCCGAGTATAATTCTCTGACCCGATTTCTCTCCTCGACGGCTCTCCATGGGGGATTCCCGTCAGGAGGGATCTCCTCTCACTGGCAGCGGGCATGATCTTTCACCCCCGCTCGGAGTTGTGGAAGCTGTGGGCGTGGCTCCCGAGGGGGCACAACTCATAGCCTCTGGTCTCTCAACTGAGGTTGCTGAGACCATCCTCCAATCTAGAGCTCCCTCAATGAGGAAACTGTACGCCCTGAAGTTGAGACTCAGGGTGCGGAGACCGCCAGCTTGATCCAGTTAACTGCCTGTTTGGTACAGTGCTGGAGTTCTCGCAGGCCCGTTTTCTCCGCAGGGTTAGCCCACTCCACCCTGAAGGTCTACGTGGCGGCTATAGCGACCTACCACGCCCCTCTTGGTGGCCTTTCAGTAGGCAAAACTCTCTAGTTACACGTTTCCTCCGGTGGAGGCCAGGGTGCTTATGCTAAGTAGTGGATCTGGAGGCTCTCCTATGACCTCGAGTCCTCTGATCTCCACTCGCCTTTGGGAGTCAAGGCTCATTCAACCAGAGGTATGGCGGCCTCCAAGGCCTTTCTCGCAGGTGTTCCTATTCAGGACATTTGTGACGCTGCTGGGTGGTCTACGCCCCTAACCTTCGTCAGATTCTATGACCTAGATCTGCAAGCCACTCCTGGCTCTTCTGTTCTCTTGCCGTAGCTGTGCATTCCACACACTAAGCAGGGATTTGCAATTATGGCGGCGTGGACATCTCGTTCCCCATAGCGTCTCGACGCAGCTCGATGTTCCCGGAGGGGAACGTCCCAGGTTACGTATGTAACCCTGGTTCCCCGAGGGAACGAGACGCTGCGTCGCAGGGCCATACTTCCGGCATCCCTACTAGAGCTATGCTTCATTCCTGGAAGCTAACGCGGGCTGCACGTCACGTGCTTTTGAGCATCCTGGTCATGACGTCACCCGCACCTGATGTCTGGCCGTCAATTTGACTGATTACACCTATGATTCAGAGCTGGACAACGCTGATTGCGTTCCCCATAGCGTCTCGACGCAGCGTCTCGTTCCCTCAGGGAACCAGGGTTACATACGTAACCTGGGACGTTTTGTATGCAAAGTAATGCCATATTTCTCTTAATTTGTTTGTTTCGGGCGCGTTAATAGTTTAATCTGTTTGATCCATCGTGTTGTTCACTTGTTCTGTTGTCACATTTACCGGATGCGCAGCAATTTGAGAAGCACTGCCACCTACACCTGTAAACTTCGGAACAGCTGCGTTGTGCAAAATTATGATATCGTACCGTTTGAAATATAATAGATACCGGTAATTTTACAGTACCGGTATACCACGCATCCCTAGCAGTAAATAGTGATTTCTTCGTCCAGCTCAGTTCAGTTATCATCCAACACTGTCAGTGCAGTAAAATCAGTAATATTTGTGAATATTAAGTGTCCCCAACTAAGCAAGTCAAATTTGGAAAAAGCAGGCTCAGTCGCATAGTTCTCTTTTGGCCAAACAAATGAACGTGATTAAGATTTCAAGCTGCATCACAAGTCAGATTGTGGATATTTCTTTATTTTGCAGGGAAATAAATAGTATATTTTTGTTCCCCATTAGTGTTAAAAGTTGTTGTAATGCTTATCTCTCCGTTCGCTGAGTGGCTGCTATGAGACTCTTGTTGCAGTAAGCTAGATCGATATTAGAAGATCATATTAATAAAGCTGGATAACTTGTGTTGCTAAATGGCATGCAGTTAATTTAAAACATATTGAATGATGGAGAAAATGTTACTACAAAAAAAAGATGCATCTGATTATGCTATGCCATCCCTGCAAACAAGCCTGCACTGGTCCTTTACGTTTCCTTCACATAGGGCTGCCAGGGCAGGGCCCATGAGAATTGGGTCATTGGCAAAACGTTGGTCCCTTAGCACTGGCCCTGCATGGGCAGCCCATCACTTAGCCACCAGGCAGCCTAAGCACTGCTTTACTGAAAATAATAAAGTTTGAAGTTATAGAGGTAAGCGCTTTCTTTAGTTGGGCTCTTGACCCTTGACTTCTTAAATGACATTAGTGTCACACAAAGCTTATTATACTTTACATGTGTTCCCAAATTAAAGAAAGAAACCTGGGCTTCCATACCACCTCAGCAGTGCCACAAACTGATCATCTCCATGCCATTCTGAATTGAGGTAGTAATTAAAGCTAAAGGAGCCCCTACCAAGTATTGAGTACATATACAGTAAATGAACATACTTTCCAGAAGGCCAACAATTCACTAAAAAGGTTTTTTTTATTGGTTTTATGTATTCTAATTTGTTGAGATTGAATTGGCGGGTTTTTGTTAAATGTGAGCCAAAATCATCACAATTAAAAGAACCAAAGACTTAAACTTCTTCAGTCTGTCTGCATTGAATTTATTTAATACACGATTTTCACAATTTGAGTTGAATTACCAAATTTATTGAGATGTACCTGTATATACACACAAGGAATACATTCTTGAAATATACTTGATTTAGTATACAGACAAACAAGGGGGGGGGGGGGGGCAATGCAACACATTACGTTACACGTTAAGTTACTGTTACAGTCTATATCTGATGAGTTTCAATTAATTTTAGTGACACGCTTAATTTGTTCACAGAAAGAATACTCAAATGGCAGAAAGCAACATCCTATGTGCTTTTTTTTGTTTTCATTGTGATTGTACATAAATAAAAGCAGACCTTTATACAGTTATGCATTAATAATAAGACAATAAGTTTTCCAAAGTTGATTCTGCTGGTATACAGAACCAGTTGAAGTGATCGCGCCAGAGCGTGCGTGCACACACACTCAGTTCCAGCATTGCCAACTTGACAGCACAGTTAGTACTTTATCAAAATAAAATAAAGCGAACCAAACATCACCGCCCACCTCTGTGTCACCGTTGAAACATGACTGAAGTACAAACCTATCATTTGCATTATAAATAATAGTTTCGCATTCAAATACGTTACATCGCAAATATGAAAATATTATGGAATATTTTGATTTGTGCCGAATAAGAGCGGTAGGATACACAAGCACAAAGTTCTTGTCAGTCCATGTGAGAGAAGCGATCAGAATCAGCACATAGTCACTGTCTAGTGGGCTTTGATTTCAACTGTCTGCTGGCGCTGGCGGTTATTAAACAGCATTGCATTACTGCGGGCGCCCCCTTTCTAGATTGGGGGTGGATTGCCTGTATTCGTCGCAAGGTCTAATGCACCGAACCGAGATGTCTATATATATTTATATTCCGACGGTTCGGTACGAATTACATGTACGTGCCACCACTAGTCAGCAGCATTGAGACATTTTCATATGAGATTAAATAATTTCACCTTTCCAATCACGTGTTCTTTTGACAAATTGTGCAGGCCTAATTAAATCATAATGTAAAATTAAAATTATTTGAAAATAACCTTATAAAAACCTGATTTACTGTATAGTGTTACCTATTTTTACTAAGTGAACATTGAAACTGATATCAAATTAAAAATCAAGAGAGTAAGCATCTTGAAGTAATTTAGATATTTTCATGTCGGTTTTGTTTTATTTTATTTATTTACTTTTTTCTGCAGGTCTGGTTCAGTTGGTGTGGATACAGAACTTATCTTTAAAAATAATACTGTGCTTCCAAAGTCAAGAGCTATTGAAAACCATCTTAAGGAATTAATTACTGAATCAACAGGGTTTCTTGGTCCTGTGATTCCTTCCAGTATCATTGTTGGTGAGTCCCTCTGTTTCTCAAATGATTTTTGAAAGTAAATAATGATTTGTTGCTAATTTATATTTGTTTTCTTTTACCTTCAGTGGAACCGAAAGATTCAACCACCCAGGCACCACAAAATGTTCCTGCAACACAAATATCTTCTGCTGTTACACCGGTTCTGTCTAGTATGCTGTTCATGCTTTTGCTTCTGATATGGAATGAAACTCTGTAAACTCTGCAATATTTTTCTCCTTGTGTCACATACAAACCTACAATATTATTAAAACTCTATTGTCTGGTGTTTTGAGACATTACCATTACTCTTGGATTTATGTTATGGAATTGTTGTGACCTGCATTATTTATTCTGAAAATAGCACTTTGATGAATTTCTTGGGACAAGTGGGGAATTTCAGCACTACTTTTGATGAAACAATGGCAATATCCACAATGACATTGCATTGAATTGATTGTTGCTTTTAATTTTTTTGGATATTACAATAAATTGGAAATTAATATCTAAAGTGTCAATGGTTTTATTTAAAAAAATGTACACAAAATCAATCCAAACTGAAATCAAAACACAGTGAATGTCAAACGATCACACCACAAAGAAACAATTGTTATTTATGACTTCGCCACTTCTGCAGAGGACACAGAAAACCATACTATATTATAAGAAATAGACATATAGTATATTTTTTTAAGATTCATTTTTTACTTTTATTTGATAGGATAGTAGGTAGACAGGAAACGGAGTTGGAGAGAGAGGGCGGGGGGACAGGATCGGGAATTCATCGGAGGAGGAACCAAGTCATTCCTATTTAAGTCCCAAGCAAGTCTTTTGAGAGTAACTTTTGAGAGTTACAGAGGATCAGATGTTGATGTTTCAGTGGTTAAAATGATGCCACCATCATGGAGGTCAGTGTTTTCTTTAGTTGTGGTCTTGACCCTTGACATCTGTATTAGACCTATCTCTGTTGCAATGAATTTGGTGTTGTAAAGTAGAGAGATCAGTGCTCTACAGTTAACAGCTGTTAGCTGCTTTCATATCTCTAAATAATCATGAGGTGCTGGCCTGATTACATTCTAATCAATTTCTAATCAAGTATAGGTTTGGAGTTCATCCCTGTGAAACTACAGCATGCAAGCAAAGTATTGGATACTGGCAAATAAATATTTGAACTCTTATTCTAATCAGACACTAGTGATGGGTCGTTCTTGAACGATTTGTTAATTTTTAACGAATCTTTAATGTGACTCGGGAAGAACGAGTTGTCTCGGGGGATAATTTGTTCAGTCGCGCATGTGCAAAATCCTATAGGTTCTGTACTGGAATTAGTTCACCTGTTTTGAGTCTTCGGTTTTTTGAGTCATTCGTTCATCACGTAACTAATGCAGTATGAGCCAGAAAGATAATTTATTAGTTAATCTCTCAAGTCTTGGGGTTGAGTCATTCGTTCATCACGTAACAGCCCCATAAGCTTAACCATAGACTGTAAAAAAGATGGACAACGCATCTCTGCTTCCTTCCACTATAGAAGTGAAGCCAAAACATTTCAGTATGGCCGCTCCCATCGTGAGTAAATGACGTAATTTGGAGCCCGAATCTGTGAAGTAGAGATTCGTTTGGAGCCAGAATCTGCGCAGTAGTGTCGTGAGGTGGAGCAGTATCCAACTCCCGGCCAAACTCCCTCAGACCCGATCAACCATAACGACACACCCTTTTTTATAGCATCAAATTACTAGCTAAAATAAAACTTATCACAAAACAGAACAATTGAACATACATCAGCGTGATAACACCTACCTTAAATTACCAAAACCATGAGTCAAAAACAATGCTGTATATATTTGCAAGAGAATTAAAGTATTGCAAAAGAAAATAAAATTTTGCATACGAAAATGAAAGTATTGAGAAAAATAAATTTGCTTTCTGTAAACAAAAATGAAAAATTGCAAAAGAAAATGAAGTATTGCGAGAAAAAATGTTTTGCAAACAAAAATAAAGTTTTTCAAAATATAAATTAAACCGAGCAAAAGCGATGATTTAGCAAAACATGTTTTCCATGGCCATATCTAGTAATTTATTTACAACGTTGCTTTTATTTAGCGTTTCAGTCAAGTATGAGCTTGCGATACCTTTTTCCTCTTTGCGCTTCATGCTTCTGCGCTTCAAACTTTGTGGCACTGTTTTGACATGGGCGTGGAGTCAAGGGACGGGGGCGTGTACAACAGGCCTGGTCATGCCTCCCTGGAAGTGACGTCATCGATCACAACTGATCCACGCTATGGCAAGCCGTTTTAACATTTAAAACTTTTTTTTGACTATCCATAAATATAATTTCGGATAGTCACAATTGTAATTCCAGATATCTATATTACAATTATGACTAGTCGTAATTGGAATCAAGATATCTACAATGTGTTTATGACTAGTCACAATGACAATTAGAAATATCTCCAATTATTATTGCACTAGTAAGAAAATGAATTAGAGTACACCCACAACAAATATCTCTAAATACTTTACGACTAGTCATAATCTTCCATTGACTTCCATTGAAAAATATTTGCAGATATCTTCAAATGAGTTTTGACTAGTCGTAATTCCAATTCAAGATATCTTTAAATACGATTTGCCTAGTCGAAATTCTAATTAGAGATATCTCCAATTACAATTCGACTAGTGGTAATTCAATTAGAGATTGTCTGTGATTGTCCAGAATGATGAGCGGGGTCCTGATTCTCGTGAGTGCTTTTACTGTCATGAGAAGGGACATCTGATTGCTGTATGCCCTATATTACAACGTAAGAACCAGAAGAAAGCACAAAATGCATATAAAAGTGTTGCTTTTGTGCGTACCCACTCTTCTGAGTCTATGCTTTCGATTGATCCCACTTTTGAACCATTTGTGTTTGATGGTACAGTCTCCTTTTCTGAATTAGACACTGAGCATAAACCTGTAGTTGATGCAGGTAAACCTCCTGTTCAAACATGGAAACCTTGAGAGTTCCTTAAACGAGGTACAAGAAACTCCTACCTGAAGGAGAGAGGACTTCAGAGCCGGGATACGGCAGCCGTGGAGTCAAATTATGTTCCGTCAAAGGCAGGAGATGCCCTTGGTCCAGATAGCTCCACACATACTGTGTCCCGACCACTGGGATCTGCAGCTTCTGGATGCTGGTTCTGGATGCCGGTTACTGCTCAGATCCTTCACACTGCTGGGGACTACAAAAGAGCACTGGAGGAGACAAACAAGACACTGTAGCTCTGTACCGACTCACTCAACACATTTGACTAACTTTAAGCATTATAAAGCATAAAGTGTAGTTGCTATCTTGTTGTAAGAACTAACATAAAATTATCCTATCATTAGTTAATTAGCATTAGCTTATTTCAACCACAAAAAATGTGGACGTGATTAGAAAATATGTCACACTTGTACTCCTAGGAAATTAATGGAAGATATAAAAAATTAAAATAAAATACAGAAATCAGCCATTGTGCAATACAAACAAACAAAACAAAACAAAACAGTATTATACATAGTTTTATTTATTTATTTCCACAATACGGCACTAATATAACTCTAGTCATTGGATTATAAATGTCGCTGTGTTATTTTAACTACTTAAAGTTAACAGTATCAGAGGGTTCAACAAACCAAATGTCTGTAAATTATGTAAATGTCGTTTGAAACCCAACTCTTTATCTACATTAGTGCTGTCAAATGATTAATCTCGACTAATCGCATCCAAAATAAATGTGTTTGTTTACAAATTATATGCATGTGTGCTGTGTATATTTATTATGTACAGTGCTCAGCGTAAATGAGTACACCCCCTTTGAAAAGTAAAATTTTAAACAATATCTCAATGAACACAAAAACCATTTCCAAAATGCAATCTTTCTCTTGACAAGACTAAGTTTAATATAACATCTGTTTAACTTATAACATGAAAGTAAGGTTAATAATATAACTTAGATTACACATTTTTCAGTTTTACTCAAATTAGGGTGATGCAAAAATGAGTACACCCCACAACAAAAACTACTAAATCTAGTACTCTGTATGGCCTCCATGATTTTTAATGACAGCACCAAGTCTTCTAGGCATGGAATGAACAATCCTTGGCAACATTTTGCCAGATCTATCTTTTTTCCATTCTTCAAGAATGACCTCTTTTAGAGATTGGATATAATAATAATATAATCTGGATGGAGAGTGATGCTCAACTTGTCTCTTCAGAATTCCCCATAGGTGTTCGATTGGGTTCAGATCAGGAGACATACTTGGCCACTGAATCACTTTCACCCTGTTCTTCTTCAGAAATCCAACAGTGGCCTTAGATGTGTGTTTAGGATCATTGTCATGTTGGAAAAGTGCACGACGACCAAGGGCACGGAGTGATGGTAGCATCTTCTCTTTCAGTATAGAGCAGTACATTTGTGAATTCATGATGCCATCAATGAAATGCAGCTCCCCGACACCAGCAGCACTCATGCAGCCCCACATAAGGACACTGCCACCACCATGTTTCACTGTAGGTACCATGCATTTTTCTTTGTATTCCTCACCTTTGCGACGCCATACAGTTTTGAAGCCATCAGTTCCAAAAACATTTATCTTGGTCTCATCACTCCAGAGTATAGAGTCCCAGTAGTCTTCATCTTTGTCAGCATGGGCCTGGCAAACTCTAGGCAGGCTTTTTTGTGCCTGGGCTTTAGGAGAGGCTTCTTTGTGGACGGCACCCATGCATGCCATTCCTCTGCAGTGTACGCCGTATTGTGTCACGGGAAATAATCACCCCAGTTTGGCTTTCTACTTCTTTAGATAACTGCAGTGAACTTGCATGTCGATTTTCTTCAACCCTTCTCATCAGAATATGCTCCTGACGAGGTGTTAACTTCCGTGGACGACCTGGACGTCTTTGTGAGATGGTTGCAGTTCCATCTCTTTTTAAATGTTTGTACCACTTTTGCTACAGTATTCTGACTGATAAGTAAAGCTTTGCTGATCTTCTTGTAGCCTTCACCTTTCTTGTGTGAAGAAATAATTTTCTTTCTCAGGTCTTGTGACATTTCTCTTCCATGTGGTGCCATTGCTGAAAGCATGAAATGGGAATGCTGCGGCGCCCGGGGGTTTTCTTTAAGTAACACCCTTTTATAGTCAACTGTCACCTGTGTAATGAATAATTAGACTCACCTGTGGTTGAATTCTTGTTAAATTAGACATTTGTAGTCTAAAATTTAGCTTTGCTCCAGAGACTTTAGTGGGGTGTACTCATTTTTGCATCACCCTAATTTGAGTCCAAACAGGCAGAAAACTGAAAATGTTGTTCTCTAAGTTATATTATTAAAGAGGAGAGCAAAGAACCTTACTTTCATGTTATAAGTTAAACAGATGTTATATAAAACTTAGTCTTGTCAACATTTTGGACCTTTTCAAAATTAAAAATGTTTTTGTGTTCATTGAGATATTGTTTAAAATGTTACTTTTCAAAGGGGGTGTACTCATTTACGCTGAGCACTGTATATATAAATACACACACAAGCATGTATATATTTCAGAAAAATATGTTATGTTTATATGTTAAATATAGTTATTTATAATATTAATTATATGAATATAAATCTAGATTTTCAAAATATATACTGTATGTGTATGTATTTTTATGTACATAATAAATATACACAGAAAACACACATATATATTATGCAAACAAAACCTTTATTTTGTATGTGATTAATCGTGATTAATCATTTGACAGCACTACTACATATAAACAAACTCTCAGTGTAGCTGCTCTTGAAAAAACAGCATATGCTTTGTTTTGAAGCATGGCTGCTAGACCTGAGCATTAAATAAAAAATAAATATTGGCACGTGCACAAAACATGTTACATTTCTCAAATTGCAATCTTTCTCTTGATAGAAAGTAGTTACATAGTCAGGTAATAATCCAGATCTCTATTGCTAGTGCTGTCAGGTCATTAGCAGACGGATTTTACCACGGACAAAGTCAAGTGACACTTTTAGGTTTTGAGAGTTGGGTACAAGTGTTTCCTGACTTATATTTACAGTAAAGACTCGCCTCCATACATTCCTCCCTGATGTAAAAACATTAGACCGGCCATCCAGTGGAAGAAACGGTTCTTACACAAATGACCGTGATTTATCACAGATTACGAGCAGAGAAACAAAAGTTCGTAGTGGTCCAGTTGAATAATTAATTCGTTTTTGATTAATTTTGTGTGACCAGACAAAGTCTGATATAATTTTCATATTGTGATAGCTGGGAAAAAAAAATCCTTAGAGGCACTTTTGAAATCACTGACTGACATTTTTCTGACTGATATAATGTAACCTAGTCCAGTTTATACGCACAATAAAAATTATATAATAATAATATAATCTAAATGGACATATAAATATTTTTGCTGAGATTTAATGTAGGGATACAATTTCATTTAACAACGTTATTTAGCAACAAATCAACCTTCCTTTAGCAACTTCCTCTAAAAAAATGAGTTGGCAACATTGATCTGAATGCGCCTTTAGAAGACTTTTAATTTGTTGTGGTGCTGTTTGCTGAGGCCCTGTCAGGAAACACTTGTACCCAACTCTCAAAACCTAAAAGTGTCACTCGACTCTAAAGAGTTAGAAAGTTGTCCGCGGTAAAATCCGTCTGCTAAAATGGCACCCTAAACCCTTCCCCTGAGTCCGCACTTTTGTGACGCAATGCCGCTTTGACTGTCGGGTAGAAATCTGCTGTGAGCTCGCCCCAGTCAAAGAGTATACTCTTTGCCCCAGTGCAGACTCGGCAGAAGTACGGATCGAGGGCGTATAACGGCCCTCCACATTCAAGCATGGATTTTGCGTTTTTTCTTTGCGATGGGCACCCAATGATGGATTTTTTCTGAACGCTAAAATGAGGAACCACAGACAGAGAGAGGGACACCCTACGGTCTCGTGGACTTAACGGACACGCGCACGCGGCGGCCATTGTAAGTCCGTATGACCGCAAGTGCACATGAAGTGTTCCAGTTTGGTCAGGGCCTGAATGCGCCTTTAATTTGTTGTGGTGCTGTTACGTCACAAGGCTGCGCCTCGCTTCAGTGTGAAGAAAGGTTTGTGTTTTCAAGGGTTTACAATGTTAAAGTATTATTGAATGTACACTGCAGTGCCTTATGTAACGATGATGCACGTATTATTATTTTGTTTTGTGAGTAAAGTTGAACGGATACATCGCGTCTCATTTCTCTCCATATATCGTGAATCAGTTGTGAAGTAACGTTAGAGATGATGATGGAGAAACGAAGCTGAACCAAATTCGCTTGCGTGAAAACACAAACATTAACGTGTAATGACCAAATAAACCGTCGAGAATGTTTAATCGATTAAGAAGTGACGTGAAGCATGGAAATTGTGCTCTGCATTTAACCCATCCAAAGTGCATGCATGCATACACACAAAGCAGTGGGCAGCCATGCTGCGGCGCCCGGGGAGCTGGACATTCACTCCCCCCACCTACAATTCCTGCCGGCCCGAGACTCGAACTCGCAACCTTTGGATTACGAGTCCGACTCTCTAACCAATCAGGCCACAACTTCACCCGCTATTAAATGGCATCTATGAATCAAAATATGATAAACATATATTTGTTTTGTTTTTAAATCAGGCCGTTATTGTTCCTGACTCCTGACTTCTGGTTCAGAGATTTAGTATTTTGTGTTGATTTTTCATTGTGTTAATAATTCTCATCTTACTCCTCTGACAGAGTGTCCAAACAGGCAGAAAACTCCAGGTGAGGTGACTGAAATCTGCAATATTATAAAGATGATGTTTATTAAAGAGGAGAGCGAAGAGATACTGATTGAAGAAGCAGTTAAAGTGAAACATGAAGCGTCCGAGGAACAAACAGGTCAGTTTAATTCTCAACAGAGCTCAGTCCTGATTGAAATGTTGACCTTTTCAGAAATTAATAGTACTTTTGAGTGGATTTGAATGACATGTGGAGAGGGTTGCCTCATGTATAACCAATATGTTCGAGATAACATGATTTATTAGCTTGTTCCAGGGGCCTGGACCACGAATGGTGGCTGAACAAACTCAGAGTTACAGGATTAGTTTTTAGTTGACAAAACCAAACCACTGGCTTTGTTGATGCCATGAAGCTGATCATCAACTTCCTCTGTCAACTCAGGCTTGATCCTGTGTTAGGGTTTCTCCAGACACGAACAAGTTAAATTTAAGACATTTTAAGACCTTTTTTTAATACCACCTTGTTTGAAATTTAAGACCTAAACCTGCAATTGAAATACACATTATAATACAAACACATACGTTAATATTTAATGTTTAGCGTAAAAAGAAAACAAGATTTAGTCGTACACTTATTGCCTTTTATTTGTATATAAAAATGTTTCACTGGGTTTTATAAAACTATTGTGCACCCATGATTTTTCTACAGTATCTTTTGCTGCTGAACTATCCTCTACACTAGTTTATAATAGTGTTTTTGTCAAAGATTATGATTATATATATATTTTATTTGTTATTATATATATATATTATAGTTAAAAAAATAAAGCAAGTTTATTTTACAAAAAATTAAGTTAAGACTATGACTGAATAAAATATAAGGCAAGGCTATTAAATAGTAGCCCCAAACAAATTTTTGTTAATACAATTAAGTTGGTATGAGCCACCACATTCTTTTAAACATATACACAATGACACAAAGTGAAAATAACCTGATATTTTTGAGTTATGAAAACAACCAAGATGACTGTTAATGAAACGTGGAAACTGCTCCTGAATAGAATGGATATCTTAATGTCATGCAAATCCTTCCCAGCTAACACACGCAGTACCAGTTATGTGATTTATTGGTGCTGTACTTTTATTGTCCTGTAGCATGCTTATAGTTTCTGCGTTTTGAAGTGATGTACAGCGCGGCGCCACATTCGCTTGTGCTATAGGGTTGTGACGGTGAGGAAATTTTAATTGACCTGATGTCACACCGGTTATAACGGTGTCACCGTGGGTGTGGCGGGGGGATTCTGCGTCAAGCACTGTTTAAATAAATAAAAATCAGCAAATACTGTGGAACCAAATAAATGAGAAACGAATGTTATTTATTTTTTTTTTAAACATCACTTAGATCTAATAGATCGATTCGCGAAGGCAATGCTGGAAGATCACGCTTTATGTCAGTGGTTCTCAACCAGGGGGGCAAGAGATAAAACTACAATATAATATATTCACTAATATTATGACTCGCATGTTAAGTCATGTAAAAAAATATATAGCCTATAAATAAATAACAGTACCACCTCTCTACGTATTCTGTGTTTCGGAGCAGCAAAACGTTTCTCATCGTGTGAATACAGACTGAACGATTGCTCAAAAACTCTGTATGAGCACATGATACGCAAACTACAGCTCTCGGCTGGATAAAAGAAGCCAGTGTCACACTAGTAGCCACAAGTTTTGATGGACGACTATTGTAATCGGGGTAAAGATGATTACAGTGACATACAGGATTGTGCATTAGGCACGTGTTATGTCCGTTGTAAATGATGTGCAAACGAACTGTGTATGTGCGCTCTCGATCACTCATCACTATAACATCATATTTCTGCTTGAATACAGCTCAGTATATTCACGTAGTTAAATACAGCGAGTGTTTTATAACGGATGCTCATGTGTGTTGGAGAAGTTTGTGAGGATCAGTGGTGTTCATACGGGCATCAGACGCTCCAAAACAGCTTGTTCTTACAGAGGAACTATTAACTGATGGCGTCGTGAATAGTGAATAATATTAAACAAATATTTGTATTTATTATTATTAAATTAATGCAACATAAAGATACATCACAACAAAGCCTTTTTAAATTATTTATTTAATATGTATTTGATCATTTATTTACTTTTCACTTGGTAGATCTCGGTGAGTTTTCTCCTTGACTTAGATTAATGTCAGACTCAGAAGGCAACAGGCTTAAAACGGGCGCTTTTACATTTAGTTTTGAAACTCTTCCGCCATCGTCTTGTCGGTCTCACCTCACTCTTCATGTCAGTCATCTCTCTATGGATAAACGAAATCTTATCTGTGATGTAGAGAGAGAGCCATATATTATATCTGCTAGCCTGCTCTGAGCATCGTTGCACATGTTGTGCTCAGACCCCGCAAATAAAACGTTCTTGCGTGCAGCGCGTGCATAACGGATAACGCAGATATGCTGTTCTGAAAGGACGTCTGGGAACGGGATATTGTTAGACCGCCCGCTCCTGTTCAAATTGCACCAGAGTTACCGACCGTTACCGTGCTGTATTCAGGAAATGAATCCCGCAGCGAAATCTGGTCGGGACAGCCGCGGCAATGCAGACCTAGGCTGCTGTGATGCACGGCTGTCGTTCGTTCGGTGTGCTGCATTGAGCAGCAGCGTTCAGTTTTAATTGTAGTGTCCTCTAACTGAACAAAATAATTTTTTATTACTATAAAAAAAATATCTAAACGACGGTGAGGGACGGTGGGCAAGTGATGTATAACCATCATCACCGTCTATTCGCAGCAAGCCTAACGTGCTATAGAAGAGTGCGCGCTACCAGCACACCATAACATCTGACAGGACAGGATAGTTCGTTTTTTTCTGAGGTGAGATACTTTTTATTTCATAACGTGTTACGAAAATAACGTGGAATAATGACACTGACATTAAACCTGTCAACATATCATCTGACCGCAGATAATGAATCGGGACAGAGACTTTTTCTCAGGCACTCTTTCTTTACTGCATCTGAGTCAGATGATCTGACCGTGTCAACAGCTTTCCGGCACGTCTTTTAAAATAAAAGTCTCGCATTAGAAAAGCATTTAGAATTATGTTTTTTGTTGATGTCGTTTCTTTGGCTGTAAACAATCCGCGACCCTCTCAGAGCAGTCTTGCAACCCACTTTTGGGCTGCATACCCAGCACTTTTGACCGACCAGTTGAGAAACACTGTAATAGATTGTGTTTAACACACAGAAGAGTGACGATCGGGTAAACACAGAGAAGTATATAAAATCTAAGTTACATAAAAAAAAAGAAAATTTAAATTAAAAAAACTGCGCTGGATCGGTATCGGCCGATCCTCAGAATTTGCGGTATCAGATCGGTTCTGAAAAAATTGTATTGTTGCATCCCTAGTTGAAGTAGATTTGTCTCTCTTTGAGTCTCTCTGATTGAACAGAATTTTTTTTGAACTAAACTGAGCTGGACGATGCCATCACTGAATTCAATAATGAAATGCCTTGAACTGAAGGTTGTTTAATCTTGTCATTTTACATTATTGACACTATTTTCTCTTTTTGTTATTGTGCAGTTGCTTTGTCACAATTTGTATTGTTAAAAGCGCTATATAAATAAAGGTGACTTGACTTGACTCTTTGCCTCTGAGAGAATAAGCGACATCAGCTGCCGAAAGCTCCGTCATTACTCTGTCATTCCATCTATACTTTCACTTTTTGCTTATAGTGAAATGACTGATTAAGATGTTCACCAGCATAAATCTTGCACTTAGTTTGCATGTGTGCAAACCCCGGTGCAAATGCGTGCTTGTCTGATATCCATTGGCTTGCCTTGGTTTATGGTTTAAAACAGAAATATTTCCAACATTGCGACATAACCAAATCCCCCCCCTCCCCCCTCCCTTTAAAAAAATGTATCGTATCGAACCACCGAACCGTGAATTTTGCGAACCGTTACACCCCTAATAAATAAATATATATATGTACACAGCATGTACAGCACTCAATACTTAGTTGGGGCTCCTTTTGCCTGAATTACTGCAGCAATGCGGCGTGGCATGGAGTCGATCAGTCTGTGGCACTGCTCAGGTGTTATGAGAGCCCAGGTTGCTCTGATAGTGGCCTTCAGCTCTTCTGCATTGTTGGGTCTGGCATATCGCATCTTCCTCTTCACAATACCCCATAGATTTTCTATGGGGTTAAGGTCAGGCGAGTTTGCTGGCCAATTAAGAACAGGGATACCATGGTCCTTAAACCAGGTACTGGTAGCTTTGGCACTGTGTGCAGGTGCCAAGTCCTGTTGGAAAATGAAATCTGCATCTCCATAAAGTTGGTCAGCAGCAGGAAGCATGAAGTGCTCTAAAACTTCCTGGTATACGGCTGTGTTGACCTTGGACCTCAGAAAACACAGTGGACCAACACCAGCAGATGACATGGCACCCCAAACCATCACTGACTGTGGAAACTTTACACTGGACCTCAAGCATCGTGGATTCTGTGCCTCTCCTCTCTTCCTCCAGACTCTGGGACCCTGATTTCCAAAGGAAATGCAAAATTTACTTTCATCAGAGAACATAACTTTGGACCACTTAGCAGCAGTCCAGTCCTTTTTGTCTTTAGCCCAGGCAAGACGCTTCTGATGTTGTCTGTTGTTCAAGAGTGGCATGACACAAGGAATGCGACAGCTGAAACCCATGTCTTGCATACGTCTGTGCGTATTGGTTCTTGAAGCACTGACTCCAGCTGCAGTCCACTCTTTGTGAATCTCCCCCACATTTTTGAATGGGTTTTGTTTCACAATCCTGTCCAGGGTGCGGTTATCCCTATTGCTTGTACACTTTTTTTCTACCACATCTTTTCCTTCCCTTCGCCTCTCTATTAATGTGCTTGGACACAGAGCTCTGTGAACAGCTAGCCTCTTTTGCAATGACCTTTTGTGTCTTGCCCTCCTTGTGCAAGGTGTCAATGGTCGTCTTTTGGACAACTGTCAAGTCAGCAGTCTTCCCCATGATTGTGTAGCCTACAGAACTAGACTGAGAGACCATTTAAAGGCCTTTGTAGGTGTTTTGAGTTAATTAGCTGATTAGAGTGTGGCACCAGGTGTCTTCAATATTGAACCTTTTCACAATATTCTAATTTTCTGAGATACTGAATTTGGGGTTTTCATTAGTTGTCACTTATAATCATCAAAATGAAAAGAAATAAACACTTGAGTTATTCGAGTGTCGAAGTCGTCGTCGGATTGTTAGATTATACAGGATTTCCGGGAGCCGTTTGTGTTCTTTAACGTTCTGCCTGGAAACAAAGAGGCCGTGACGTCAAACCCCCTCACACAAGAAGAAAGCAGTCGTGTTTACAACTGTGATGACGAGCGCTTATCAGGATCAACTAAATGCTGGGTTTTCAAAAGTATGTGAAATACTAGTTTGCGGCATAGAATCTTTAAGCATTTTAAAAAAAAAATGCTTCTACAAAAAATGTTTTTCATGGTCTTAATTAGGTATCTGTGCCTTTGGCTACGGAATAGGGACTGCTAAGTACGGCATTGAAGTGTTATTCAGCAATAGTGTGCTGCCTTAATTTACAGAGAAAAGAAGGTCAGGGTAATTTATATTTATACAAAATGTATTTAGGCTACTTTTATCATATACATACCATAGAAACCATATAGTTACATGCATGGATTTACATCAGATTTACCTCATGTATCTAAATGTATGGTACTCTGGGTGACCAATGATTTTAATAAAAGTAGAGTCCTAACTCAAACAGTCAGAATATTTTTGTTTAGTTTTTAATTTTTATATTTAGTTTTATATGTGCTTTTTTACTATTTTAACAATGTTTTACTGTTTTTATTAATGAATCTGCATCATGGCATCCAAGTTAGGAAACAAACCTGTTTTCATAATTTAAACCTATATCACTTGTTAGAACATGCAGTAACTAAGAAATGTATATCTTTAAGATATTTTAAGGGGAAAAAAATCACCTCAAAAATTATGTTAACTTTATTTATGCATATGTTGATGTAAAATATTTTAACATTTAAATGTTTTGAATATTGTACCTAAATCTGAATATTGTAGATTTCTGAAATCTGTTCACCTGGTTTACAAGTGTTTGTCATATTTTGACACAAAAAAAGAGTACTTTAAATGAACAATTTGTTTAGTTTCCACGACTTTCACTCAGGACACATGTTGCATGAGAATTTGTTTTGTTAAAAAAAAGATCAACATTGTAGCATTGATATGTATAGCAAAAACAGATCGATCAGACTTTACAGATTTGGGAAATTATACGTTACGTGACACCTGCACAAAACAAAACTAACTCATTTAATGCATTGTGAACAAGTTTGCTTTGTCTATTTTATTGAATTTTTCTGCTGGCACGTCTGTTCTCTCTTCTTTGTCTCCGTATCCAGTGCATTCAATCTCTGGCTTGTGTTAACATCTTATTTTACAGATGGAAGTTTATATTTACAGACCAATTATCTTTTTGGAAGTTGTTGAAATGCAAGTTTGTGCTAGTCCAGTACAGAGATCAGCCAAAACAAAAAAATGACAACAAACGATTATTTTGATCGATTAATCTAACGATTATTAGAACGGTTAATCGTCAATTATTTCACAGATTAATCAGTAGACTTTGATTATTCAGCTTTTACAATTAGTTAAAATACTAAATTATACATATTCTAACGTAAATAAAGGTCACTTCAGATTTAGAAAAGCATATTATGTAATCACAATTATACACTTAATTGGTAGCACTTTACAATAAGGTTCATTAGTTAACATGAACTAAGAATGAACAATACTTATACAGCATTTATTAATATTAGTTAATGTTAATTTCAGCACTAATGCATTTATAGAAATCCCAGGTTGTGTTTTTTAACATTGATAAATGCACTGTGAACAAACAATGAACAACTGTATTTTTATTAACCAACATTAACAAAGATTAATACATAAATGTAATAAATGTATTGTTCATAGTTAATTCATGTGAATTAATCAATTTTACAATAAGGTATCATTTGATCACATTAGTTAGTGTTACCAATTCATTATACAAATAGATGTATTTGTCACACAAAATAAGATGACAGGCAGAGACACTCTCTCACCATGTAATTAGCTACATGAAAAAGTAACTGAATGACACATCTTGCACATTCTGCCAAACAAATCCTTTTGCAAGTAATATGGATACGAAACAAAATAAAGTTAAGTAGGGGTGTGACGAGACGAGATTTTTGCATTTTTAGACTTTAAAAAAAAAATCCTCAGTGATGAAATATATAGAGAAACATAGTATTTTATTCAACTGAAAAACAAAAAATTTAGGTGTATTTTGAAATCAACTTATACTTTATGAAATCAAACTTTTTTTTTTTAAATGTATTATATGCAGTAGGCTAATAAACCACATGTAAACTAGAGCTGCACGATTCTGGATAAATTAAAAGTCCAATATTTTTTTTATAAATTGGAGATCACAATTCTCTCATAAAATAACATAATTTTCAAGTGGTTCTGACTAAATGTGCATTGCTTAAGTCTTAAAAAAAAGAAGAAAAAAAAAATATATATTAATTTGAACAAAAAAAAATAAATGAAGGAGTCTGTGTCTCAATTAATAAAGACTCGTTTCACTATTGGAATCTCCTGAATGAGTGATTCAATATCAAATACATTTTTTTAAACGGCTTGTCGCCACCTCCTGACGGAAGATTATAAGCATTACAATTCAAGTGTTAAGATACTTTCGTTTTGATCACTACTGTAGACAATAAGTGTTTGTACCCAAACTATAAACTTTTATCCCAGTACTTCTGTTATTTAAATGTCTCTAACACAGAAATAATGATGTGTGGTTGAAAAGAGCGTTTGTGTTGCTCTTTCTGGATCAGCAGCAGCATGAATGCAGATTTGCATGTCTTTAACACCTGTTTCACATCGCGACTGTCAGTGGAGCTTGAGCAGTGCATGTTTTGTCACCGCCCATATCAGTGAATGACAGCATTCACATCGGAAGAGTGATGATGGCCGACCCTCTGATTCATCAACATGGGCAGCTACAGAACGTGCTTCTCACACTCCACTGACACTCGCGATGTGAAACAGGTGTTAGTGGAGTTGTTAGTGTGAGCAGTGCATGTTTTGTCGCCGCCCATATCAGTGAATGACAACATTCACATTGGAAGCGTGATGATGACGACCCTCTGATTCATCAACATGGGCAGCTACAGAACGTGCTCCTCACACTCTACTGACACTCGCGATGTGAAACAGTCTTAATAGACATGGCTGAATCGTTGTCATTCAGGAATAAGATTGCGTGGGGGTTTGAATCAAGACTGCAAGCGCAATTTTTAACGATTGTCTAGCTCTAATGTAAACATTGCTATTTATTTAGTGAGGATATTGTCACGTTCTCGTGAGACCAGTTAGATCTCGCGAGACACATCGGATCTCGCAAGATCTCACGCCACGAGATCTCGTCACATCCCTAAATCTAAGTGATAAGATGCTTTGGATAAACTATTTTATTCACAACATGTCTTAAAATACTTTATAGGGTTATGATAACAAAACAGTCCTGAGCTAGATCAAGCTTTGATCTCTGTAAACCAAACTATCACTTTAATGAAATTATTTTTCCCACTAATAAAACTATTTTATCATTAGGTAGCTTCACACCGTAGATCTGCTTTTATAACAGAAAAACAAGTTGTAATTATATCCGAAAGCGACACTGACTCTCGTTTTTCATGTTTACTACTGTAAAGCTGCTTAATTTAAGGCTATATATTGCATAAAGTAGGCTACTATATAAATAAACATGATATGACTGGACTTTACTGGAGTACTGAACTGCAGAGCTCATGCAATCCTCCACATCATGCTTGTGCAATCATCCACATCATTGTAATCAGATGCAGTTTTAACTGCTGCTTTGTGTTTTCACACTGCTGTCAGTTTTTGTTGCATTAAGTTTGTTACTGAGAGGAAAGCGCGCATTGCCATGCAATATAATATTTACATATTTATCCAAACGCCACTCAGCGCTGTATGTGTCTTTTTTTTATACTGCATACAGGAGGGCTGAACTACAGTCTTGCGTTACAGCGTCCTCCAATAAATGCAATTAAACTGAGGTTAACTTTAATTTGTTTTGTTTTTTCTCCTTAGACCTAATGGCACTGAAAGAGGAGAGGGAAGCACTCACAGAAATTGACAGGATAAATCAATATGAGGATCTTCTTGATTTCACAACTGGAGAGAAATCTTTTTGTTGTTCACAGACTGAAAAGTCCTCCACACGAAAAACAGCTCAAAAGAGAGAAAAAAAAAGTTATTTTACTTGTTTTAAGTTTGGGCAGAGTTTCAATCAAAAAGTAAATTCTCAAGTCCATTTGAGAACTGGAAAGAGGCATTTCACTTGCCAACAATGTGGAATAAGATTCACTCTAAAAGGAAGTTGGAACAGGCACATGAGAATTCACACGGGAGAAAAGCCTTACACCTGCCAACGATGTGGAGAGAGTTTTTCTCTACATAGAAACCTTAAAGTCCACATGAGAATTCACACTGGAGAGAGCCTTTTCCCCTGCCAACAGTATGGAATAAGTTTCAATCAAAAAGGAAGAAATAACAGGCACAAGAGTATTCATACTGGAGAAAAGCCTTACACGTGCATTCAGTGTGGAAAGAGTTTTAATAAGAATGAAAACCTTAAAGTTCACATGAGAATTCACACTGGAGAGAAGCCTTATTCATGCCTTCAGTGTGGAAAGAGTTTCAATACTCATGGAAGCCTTGAAATCCACATGAGAGTTCACACTGGAGAGAAGCCTTACTCCTGTCTTCAGTGTGGAAAGAGTTTCAGTAATCAAGGAAACCTTAAAGTCCACATGAGAATTCATACTGGAGAACAGCCTTACACATGCCCTCAGTGCGGAAAGAGTTTCACTCAAAAAGTACGCTTTGAAGACCACATAAGAATTCACACTGGAGAGAAGCCTTTCACATGCCAACACTGTGGAAGAAGTTTCACTCAAAAAGGAACCCTTAACAGGCATAGGAGAGTTCACACCGGAGAAAAGCCTTACACCTGCCAACAGTGTGGAAAGAGTTTCTGTCAACTTCGAACCTTAAAAAAACACATGAGAGTTCACACCGGAGAAAAGCCTTACACCTGCCAACAGTGTGGAAATAGTTTCTGTCAACTTCGAACCTTAAAAAACCACATGAGAGTTCACACCGGAGAAAAACCTTACACCTGCCAACAGTGTGGAAAGAGTTTCTGTCAACTTAGAACCTTAAAAAACCACACGAGAGTTCACACCGGAGAGAAGCCTTACTCCTGTCTTCAGTGTGGAAAGAGTTTCTGTAATCAAGGAAACCTTAAAGTCCACATGCAAATTCATACTGGAGAACAGCCTTACACATGCCCTCAGTGTGGAAAGAGTTTCCCTCAGAAAGTACGCTTTGAAGCCCACATAAGAATTCACACTGGAGAGAAGCCTTTCCCCTGCCAACAGTGTGGAAAGAGTTTCAATCAACATCGAACCTTGAAAGACCACATGAGAATTCACACTGGAGAGAAGCCTTTCACCTGCCAACAGTGTGGAAGAAGTTTCACTCAAAAAGGAACCTTTAACAGGCATAGGCGAGTTCACACTGGAGAAAAGCCTTATACCTGCCAACAGTGTGGAAAGAGTTTCTGTCAACTTCGAACCTTAAGAAACCACATGAGAGTTCACACCGGAGAAAAGCCTTACATCTGCCAACAGTGTGGAAAGAGTTTCTGTCAACTTAGAACCTTAGAAAACCACATGAGAGTTCACACCGGAGAGAAGCCTTTCACATGCCAACAGTGTGGAAAGAATTTCTGTCAGCGTCGAACCTTAGAAGACCACATGAGAGTTCACAACGGAGAAAAGCCTTACACCTGCCAACAGTGTGGAAAGAGTTTCTGTCAGCGTCGAACCTTAGAAAACCACATGAGAGTTCACACCGGAGAGAAGCCTTTCACCTGCCAACAGTGTGGAAAGAGTTTCTGTCAGCGTCGAGCCTTGGAAAACCACATGAGAGTTCACACCGGAGAAAAGCCTTACACCTGCCAACAGTGTGGAAAGAGTTTCTGTCAAGTTCGAACTATAAAACACCACATGAGAGTTCACACCGGAGAAAAGCCTTTCAACTGCCAACAGTGTGGAAAGAATTTCTATCAACATCGTTACTTAAAAGAACACATGAGAGTACACACCGGAGAAAGGCCTTTCTCTTGCCAACAGTGTGGAAAGAGTTTCTATCAACATCGAACCTTAAAAAAGCACATGAGTGTTCACACTGGAGAGAGTCCTTTAACCTACAAACAGTGTGAAAATAGTTTCGATCAACGTCAAAACTTAAAACAACACATGAGCATTCACACTGGAGAGAAGACTTTCACCTGCCAACAGTGTGGAAGAAGTTTTAACCGAAAAGGAAACCTTAATGTCCATATGAGAATTCATACTGGAGAAAAGCCTTACACATGCCCTCAGTGTGGAAAGTGTTTCACTCAAAAAGTATGCTTTGAAGCCCATATAAGAATTCACACTGGAGAGAAGCCTTTCGCCTGCCAAATCTGTGGAGAGAGTTTCAATCAACATCGAACTTTAAAAGACCACATGAAGGTTCACACCGGAGAAAAGCCTTTCACCTGCCAACTGTGTGGAAAGAGTTTCACTCAAAAAGGAACCTTTAACAGACATAAGAGAGTTCACACCAGAGAATAGCCTTACACCTACCAACAGTGTGGAAAGAGTTTCTATCAACATCGAACCCTCGAAAACCACATGAGAGTTCACAATGGAGAAGAGCCTTAATCCTGCCAACAGTCAGTGTGGGAAGAGTTTGTCAACTTTGAACTATAAAACACCACATGAGAGTTCACACCGGAAAAAAAGCCTTTCACCTGCCAACAGTGTGGAAAGAGTTTCTGTCAGCGTCGAGCCTTGGAAAACCACATGAGTGTTCACACCGGAGAAAAGCCTTACACCTGCCAACAGTGTGGAAATAGTTTCTGTCAAGTTCGAACTATAAAACACCACATGAGAGTTCACGTGGCAACCACTGGTGGTGGTTGAGGAGAGACCCCCCACATGATTGTAAAGCGCTTTGGGTGTACAACAATACACAAAAAGCGCTATATAAATGCATCATTCATTCATTCATTCACACCGGAGAAAAGCCTTTCAACTGCCAACAGTCGGTGGAAAGAAAGTTCGAACCTTAAAAAAAAACACATGAGAGTCAACTGTAGGAGAGTCCTTTAAACAACTCGATAAAGAAAACAACAGTTTCATGCCAACAGAGAATTTTCACACTGGAGAGAAGACTTTCACCTGCCAACAGTGTGGAAAGAGTTTCACTCAAAAAGGAACCTTTAACAGACATACGAGAGTTCACACCAGATAATAGCGTTACACCTGCCAACAGTGTGGAAAGAGTTTCTGTCAGCGTCAAACCTTAGAAAACCACATTAGTTCACACCGGAGAAAAGCCTTTCTCTTGCCAACAGCGTGGAAAGAATTTATATTAACATGGTTACTTAAAAGAACACATGAGAGTTCACACCAGAGAAAGGCCTTTCTCTTGCCAACAGTGTGGAAAGAATTTCTATTAACATCGAACCTTAAAAAAACACATGACAGTTCACACTGGAAAAGAGTCCTTTCACCTACCAGCAGTGTTTAAAAGAGTTTTGATCAACGTCAAAACTTAAAACAACACATGAGAGTTCACACTGGAGAGAAGACTTTCACCTGTCAACGGTGTGGAGGAAGTTTCAACAGAAAAGGAAACCTTAATGTGCACATGAGAATTCAAACTGGAGAGTTTTACACATGACCTCAGTGTGTCAATAGTATGGATAATGTTTTACCCAAAAAGGAAGTGTTAACAGTTACGATAATTCACACCAGAGGAATTGCATACACCTGTCAAAAGTGTTCAGAGAGTTTTGCTCAAAATGGAAACCTTAATCCACATGATAATTCACACTGAATAGAGTTTCTTGACCTACCAGTTTTAACTGAAAAGTAATAATTAACCCTCTGGGGTCTGAGGTTTTTTTTTTGGCCCTGGAGATGTTTTGACTTGCCATGACATATGTGCTTATTTCAGTTTTGATTGGTGTTTACACTGCATTCAGTATAAACTCTGTTACAAATAATGTGTGTATGTAAATGTATGTAAAAGGTTTTTTTTTTTGAGAAAACATTTGTGTGGTTAGTGAAAAAAAATTGCATGTCATTGAAAATAGCCTGTAAATGCATCCTGAACATAGTTACACAAGACTTTAGAGAATGTGATCCTGTAGCCTATAGTTTTTACTACAAAATGAAGTGAAAATATCCTGCTCTATAAAGCAATATTCTTTCCAAAATTATTAATATTAAGTATTAAATGATTAAGTATTGTAATTAACTTTTTGCGATGTCTGTAATAAAGCTTATTTCACCTTGATAATGTAGAATATCCACCCTGTGTAGATGAACTTGCTGATGTTGTTCCAATTTAAAAATACAAACTGTGACAGTCAGCTGCCTCCCCCCTTATGCCCTTCCTTCACTAACCCCGCAGCATGACGAGGACACCAGATTCCCTGTTTATTTTGGACACTTTTCCCGTTTGGATACTTTATTTGTATTATTTATGTTGAATAAAAGCCTCTCTGAGGCCTGATGCCACACCCACTGTGTCTGTCGTTTGCTCTTCTCACCACAAAACAAACATAAATAAATGCAAGTCAGAGCAGATATTCTTCAACAGTACTTCACAGTAAACACTAAACACTTGTCTAATCATCTAGTTGACATGGGGTGCTTCTCAACATATGGTGATTTCGGACATGAAAGCATACATGTTATTTTTTGTTTTGGTGTGAATTACTCACTAAACGCTAAACTGCCAATAATGTAAGCCATGGGGAGACTGTAGACCAGGGGTGGTGAACTCCAGTCCTGGAGAGCCGCAGCCCTGCAGAGTTTTGCTTCAAGCCTAATCAAGCACACCTGAACAAGCTAATCAAGGTCTGAAGGGTTACTAGGAAACTACAAGCAGGTGAGTTTTTATTAGGGTTTGAGCTAAACTCCGCAGGGCGGAGGACTGCTCCGCCCTCCAGGACTGGAGTTCGCCACCACTGCTGTAGACAGCTGTGATTCATTGCATCGCATTAATAGAAAGCCAAGTAATATGTATTTATACTCCTTTGTATTAAAAATCTTTATATGTGATATATCTATACGCACTAACTAGACCGTCTCATTTTAGCCTTTTATGCCGAGGAGGACTCTAGCCTACAAGACTGAAGGATTGAACTAGGAAGGACACAGCCTCGGTAGGATGCAGCCTTCCATTTGAGAAGCAACCTGCAAACAAGCTTGCACTGGCCCTTGACAGGTCCACTTAGGGCTGCCAGCGCAGAGCCCCTGAGAATTTGCTTATTGGCAAAACGTTGGCCCCTTAGCACTGGCCCTGCACGGATAGCCCTCATGTAGCCTCCAGGAAGGCTAAGTGCTGTTTTATTGAAAATAATAGTTTGAAGTCACTGTTATGGAGGTAAGCGCTTGCTTTAGTTGGGCTCTTGACGTCGTAACTTTAATGTTTCTCTGGCTGCTATAACTGTGTTTCTGAAGCACATTTGTTATAGCAAAAGTTGTGAGAAGATAAACATCAGATGGTGATGGCTATTTATTTATGATTCAGTCAAGTCACCTTTATTTATATAGCGCTTTTAATAATACAAATTGTCAAAGCAACTGCAAAATAGGAAAATAGTGTATCACATAATGTAAAATGACAAGATTAAATGCTCATTTTTCAATTAAATGCATACCATTATTGAATTCAGTGATGGCATCGTCCAGCTCAGTTCAGTTTAAAGTTGGTGATATTGCTGGAAATGAAGTGTCCCCAACTAAGCAAGCCAGAGGCGACAACGGCAAGGAACCAAAACTCCATCGGTGACAAAAACCTTGGGAGAAACCAGGCTGTCGGGGGGCAAGTTCCCCTCTGGCTAAACGAACTAGTAGTTTCAGTCTGATGACTGATTCAGTCCCGCTGAATCTTGATATCTGTGTGAGTCTACATTAGGGGTCGCCAACCCTGCTCATGGAGAGCTACCATCCTACAGATTTCAGCTCCAACCCAAATCAAGCACACCTGAATCAGCTAAGTAAGGTCTTTAAGGCTACTTGTTAATTTCAGACAGATGTGTTGGAGCAGGGTTGGAACTGAAATCTGCAGGATGGTAGCTCTCCGGGTAGGAGACCCCTGGTCTACATGATCCTGTTCAAATAATTTCTGCATAATATCTTAAAAACATATAAAATATTAAAGCAGGATAAAAATGTATGAAGTGGTTTTCTAGGACTACAGTAAAACTATTAATCTAAATAATGTTCTCAGAAATCAAACTCTGGGAGAAATCAGGCCACTACGTAATAACTGAATCATCAAATCAGTCTGTCTTCTTGCAACTTTTACTATAACAAATGTGCTTCAGAAACACACAGCTACAGCAGCCAGAGAAAATTTAAGTTAAATAGTCCAGGGTCAGGAACCCAGCTAAAGCAAGCGCTTACCTCCATAACGGTGACTTCAAACTTGATTTTCAATAAAACGGTGCTTAAATGAGGGTCTGGCCAGTGCTAAGGAGAATGACAACTATTTTGCCAATGAGCAAATTCTCAGGGGCCCTGTCTAAATACCATAAAGCTGTAAAGCCACCCAGCTTTATATCAAGCCGTAAAGCTGCTGACATTTGCTGCTAAAAGCGCTATATAATAGGTGAGCTCGACTGAAAGGGAGTAGCTGCTTACTGAGACTGAAAGGTGCAATCTGGCGCTAGCGGTGACCTTTGCACAATCTGACTCTGCTTTAGCCTAGATTTAAATTGCTGATTTTGTCTGGCCAGTGGAGAATGACACTATTTTGACACATTATCTCCCCATCTAAATACAATAAAGCTGATATAAAGCCACCCAGCTTTATATAAAGCTTACGTAAAGCTGCTTTGACACAATTTGCATTGTTAAAAGCCCTATACAAATAATAGTGACTTGACCTTGGAATAAGACTGAAAGAAAGTAATAGTACCATAGATGCTATTCTTTTTATGGTTTAGTAAGTACATTGGGAGTTAATGGGAAGTGTTCCCAGTTCCGGTTGACCTAATAATTAATGCAGCCTAACAATCCTTTAACGCAGAGGTGGGCAAACTATGGCCCGCTGGGCACTTTCATCCAGCCCGTGAGGTAGTTGGTCCAAAACAAATAATTTGATGCAATATCAGAAAAATACAAGCCTGTAGCCTGCAATGCTGTATATAATAGTTACCGGATGCGGTCTATTCAGTCAGAATGTGTTCAGTAATCATCAGGGCCAGATTTACCTCTAATTGTGACAAATATTTGGACCCTCTTGCCTATTAATATATAACATTACCACCCCAAATCACCAAACAAAAAATAATCAAAATCCATGGAATTTCTTCGTTCTTTGTCACAGAATCCCTGATTAAAATGTTTTATTTTAATGTTAGTAAAAAAAAACATTTAATGTTAGTCAGGCTTCAGCCTGTAATATGCAGACTAATGCAGTTGAGAGAGAGAGAGAGAGAGAGAGAGAGAGAGAGAGAGAGAGAGAGAGATTACACGTGTGTGAATTACCAGAGTACTGCATCATCTTCTCAACATTTTTCGGTAGCAGGATCTCTACCAATAGCAAAGAATATGTAAGTTTAACTCATTCAAAAACATTGACGTTACTAAATATTTACTGAGAATTGTCATATAGTTTTTCATTTGCAAAACTATTTTACTGATCAAGTTGCCAGTCAGCGCTGACAAGTTTCTATGCATGTGCTTGTTCCCCGTATGCTCGCAACGACCTGACCATATACATATGTATATGCTCCCTACTGTCTGTAATGTATGTAACAAGCACAATCACTGAAGAGAAACACAACAACTACTGACTTCCAGTCACAGCCTTAGATGCAATAAACTGAAATAAAACACATGAAATCTCTCAAGATCTCAGCAGAGGAAGATTAAACAATTCCATTTGTTTATGGTCTGAGGGGATATTATCACAGGTGCACCCAGACCACAGTGAACGCAAAGTGGCATTTGTGTTACAAACTTTAACTCCTGCTGAAAGGCGTTATTCACCTGTGCAGGAGGAGGCTTTAGCATGTGTCTGGGCAGTCGAAAAGTGGCGCACATACTTTAAGTGGTTTACATTGCACACTGCTCACCAGGCGCTGACAACCTTGGTGTCTACAAGAGGATGATATTTTGTTATTGTTATTCATAATTAGTTGCAAGGTTAAGATAGAGATACAAATTTTACATAGTTGTTATTACAAAGAATGAACACTAGGGGAACATCTAGCACTAGATTGGAGAGAGAGCCAAAAGCCCTTAACACACTGCACGATTTTCGGCTGTCCCAGACGAAAGACTGGCATCGTGAAGCAATCGCGGCGATCTCTGATTGGCCACGATTGTTTCACAATGCCAATCTTTCATCTGTAACAGCCAAAAATTGTACAGTGTGTTAAGGGCTAAAGAGAGAAGTACACATGGAAGTGAATTCAGTCTGGATTAAAGTGTTGTTAATCCAAGCAATCTGCGTGCCGTCATATCTTTATTGTTTTGGAAAAGTAAGTTACAGTACAACAATATATTGATTACAAACTTATTTCTGTGTTTCGTCAATAGTTGTGCCACATTTTTTATGCAAGAGAGAAAATTTGAACTTTGGCTATAGTGTTTAGTGTATAGGTTTTATACTTTTACTTTACTTTACTTTTAGTCATGTAGCAGACGTTTTTATCCAAAGCAACTTACAAATAAAAAAAAGTAACAAACTATTAGTTAAAACTCTATAAATACTAAATATACATTTAAGAAAAAAAGAAAAAAAAAAAAAATGCATACAAAATTTCAAATCTAAACATTTAAATGAAAACAAAAAATAAAGCTAAAAACAAATATTTAAAACAAATTGTATTTATTAAATATGTAATATTCAAAATATTAAAACAACAAAATATATGAGTATAATAATGATTCTAACATACAGGTGCATCTCAATAAATTAGAATGTCGTGGAAAAGTTCATTTATTTCAGTAATTAAACTCAAATTGTGAAACTCGTGTATTAAATAAATTCATTGTACACAGACTGAAGTAGTTTAAGTCGTTGGTTCATTTAATTGTGATGATTTTGGCTCACATTTAACAAAAACCCACCGATTCACAACAAATTAGAATATGGTGGCATGCCAATCAGCTAATCAACTCAAAACACCTGCAAAGGTTTCCTGAGCCTTCGATGTGGTCTATAGTTGTCGTCAGAGGCGTATTACTCTTGTAAAGCCACTCCTGAACCACAGGCAACGTCAGAGGCGTCTCACCTGGGCTAAGGAGAAGAAGAACTGGACTGTTGCCCAGTGGTCCAAAGTCCTCTTTTCAGATGAGAGCAAGTTTTGTATTTCATTTGGAAACCAAGGTCCTAGAGTCTGGAGGAAGGGTGGAGAAGCTCATAGTCCAAGTTGCTTGAAGTCCAGTGTTAAGTTTCCACAGTCTGTGATGATTTGAGGTGCAATGTCATCTGCTAGTGTTGGTCCATTGTGTTTTTTGAAAACCAACATCACTGCACCCGTTTACTAAGAAATTTTGGAGCACTTCATGTTTCCTTCTGCTGACCAGCTTTTTAATAATGATGATTTAATTTTCCTGCAGGATTTGGCAACTGCCAAAAGCACCAAAAGTTGATTAAATGACCATGGTGTTGGTGTGCTTGACTGGCCAGCAAACTCACCAGACCTGAACCCCATAGAGAATATATGGAGTATTGTCAAGAGGAAAATGAGAAACAAGAGACCAAAAAATGCAGATGAGCTGAAGGCCACTGTCAAAGAAACCTGGGCTTCCATACCACCTCAGCAGTGCCACAAACTGATCACATCAATGCCATGCCGAATTGAGGCAGTAATTAAAGCAAAAGGAGCCCTTACCAAGTATTGAGTACATATAAAGTAAATTAACATACTTTCCAGAAGGCCAACAATTCACTACATTTTTTTTTTATTATTGGTCTTATGAAGTATTGTAATTTGTTGAGAGAGTGAATTGGTAGGTTTCTGTTAAATGTGAGTCACAATCATCACAATTAAAATAACCAAAGACTTAAACTACTTTAGTCTGTGTGCATTTAATTTATTTAATACACGAGTTTCACAATTTGAGTTGAATTACTGAAATAAATGAACCTATAAAAGACCTATAAAGACATAATAAATTCAGACATAATTTAACTAAAATTAAAGTTGATAACAAATAGAAATCTAACGACAGTCGTTTATCAGTAATCCTAAAAAATAACACTGAGCCAAACACACATGCTAACAAACATCAACTTACTTACACATAGTAAGAAAATGGTTATAAAACTGAAAAAGAAGTGAAACAAGTTAAAAGAGATACTTAAACAACAATAAAAAGAGATCCTTATATATAATTATTCTATAAAATCATAAATTGTTTTAGTGTCTTCAGATATCTGCTCATTAATTTTAAGTTTATACATACTGTTAACACTTAAAAAAAATCTAAATTAGAAAAATATTTGGTATTCCTTGTACCATGTTCTATTCATTTCCTTCTAGAACGAAATTAATACTGCCCATGCAAAATTCTGATAGATCTTATCCAATTCAGATTGTAATTAAATTAACATATTGATATCAGCTTGCAGATTGCACATCCTTTTCATAAATTGAAATTATTCCCTGAAGTATTCTGTCTTGTCTCAATATTTTTTCCTTAGATAAGTATTTCCCCCTTTTGATGGCCATATTATGGATCTGAATTTTGCATTATATTTTAACTTTTTTGGCTTTTGTAAAATTTTCTTTTATCATTTTATGGCTGTATGTTTGAATAATTTATCACTCAAAATGGTATTGTTTAATTTCCAATAATTTGGTTTAAATTAAATTGATCGATTCCTTGCATATTACTAAAGAGATTCAATGATCAGAAAAAAACTAAAACTAAAGGTTCTATTTAAATTTCTTCCATACTATTTAATAAATCAATTGAAATAAGCCAAAAGTCAATCCTGGATCTCTTAGATAAATCTTTGTTATTCTTAGTGAACTGGATTTCATGTGATTTTTCATCAACAATTTAAGTGCAAACAGAGATTATTAAATTCTCCATAAGTACCTCTTAAGGATCTTTGAGGATGACAGTCTTTATGTCGTTTATGCAGTTCCAATATTAATAATTTTTTTTTAGGATTTTCCCCTGGAAGGAGCCCTTTTAACGTGGCCCCGGGTATGTCACTTAACCTGCTTTCTAAAATACTCCCAGGACATTTATTTTGGTATGATGATGTGACGACATATGTATTTGCTGCGCTCCTGCATCTGTTGATTCTGCCAAAGAAAGGTTTGTGTTTTTAAACATTTGCAGTGTTTAAATCAATGAAAACCTTCCAGTCTGTTTTATAGATTTACAAGCGATGGAAAGTCAATTCATTAATATTGATTGTAGCATTGTAATGCTTTAATGTGCTTTATTTTGTGCAAGTAAAGCACATCCTCACATGAGTAACAGAATTGTGAATCAGTTTATCATAAACACTGATTCCGTTAGTGATGGAGCAAAAGAAACTCAGAGTCAATTGAATCAATTGCTTCACAAAATGATTCTCTGATTGAATCGCTCGATTCACCGCACACTTACGATACATACTGGACAAAACAGTGTAAATACAACGAGATAAATAAACACCTGTGATAATTACAACTTTTACACATAAATAGCAACAGTTTTGATGAAAGTGTAATCTATTAAATGAGATCTACAAACAAGTACAATACAAATGTAAACCATTACATGTCTATGAAATGCATGTATAATTTGTGTTCTTGTTTTCATTTGTCGTGCCAGTTTTTATATGTTTTTGTCTAATCAGGGCTTGGTTTCACCAAAAAAATTGAGCAAGCCGAAGACAGAGAGAGGGCTTGGTTTCACAGACAGGGCTTCGGTTAAACCAGGATTAGGACATAGTTCAGTTATTTAAATCGTTTTTTATAAACATGTCTTAAAAAATACTGGTGGTGAGCATCTGACCAAACAAAAAGGCACAGACATACTTTAAGATCAGTCAGTGCACGATTCTTTCATTTGAAACATCTCAGGCATACATTTTAGTCTGGTACTAGTTTCAAGCCTTGCCTGTGAACCTGGGCCCATATTTATCAAGCTTCTCAAAGTGCCATTTTAGTCTTAAGTGCTGAGAATTCATGAAATGTACTCCTACTTTCAAACTTAAGTATAAAAGCAAGTTATATTTTTTTTTAAAGCTAAGAATCACTCTTACTCTCCCAGTAATTTAAGACAGCTCGAGAGGTCTCTCAAGTGGTTAGGAGTTGCCAGCAGGGGCTTGTGATGGCACTAAAGAATGTTCTTGAAATGTTTGGCGACGAGCACTTAATCAAACGGTTACATTTCTTCAGTTATTCAAAATGAGCAATGAACATTTACATTACCAAAGAACGTCATAACTGATTTCAATGTAGCACGACTATTATGTGATCTACAATGTAGCCCGCCGGAGATGATCAGCCGTGCCTTGGAAAGTTTCTGAAGCGACTCTCCAAGCTGCATCACGAAAAATAGGCACCTATTCTATTTTTGATGGATAATAATAATAATCGTCTTGCTGTCGTCAAAGACATCAGCAACAGGTGTTATATTTGACTATCATCGATACACTATATCGTCTTTCGGCACCCTAAATTGAGTTGTGATGACGCTTCGTTTCTTTGCCATAATGTATTCTCTTAAAATCTTTATTGTCAAATGTGTTGAATGTAATGTACCAAAGAACGTCATAACTGATTTCAATGTAGCACGACTATTATGTGATCTACAATGTAGCCCGCCGGAGATGATCAGCCGTTCTAAATGACATTACCTGCGCCTTAGATAATGGAAGATCATGTGTTGCGCTGTTTATTGATTTGACTAAAGCTTTTGATACTGTCAATCATGGTATTCTTCTATCGCGCCTATACAGTATTGGTCTTTCTGAAACCGCATTAGGTTGGATTGGGAACTACTTAAAGAATAGGTGCCAAAGGGTGCAAATTAAGGGGTCTTTTTCTGATAGTCTCAGTATTGAATCTGGTGTGCCACAGGGGTCCATTTTGGGTCCCCTGTTATTTACACTATATATTAACAATCTTGGTGATAACCTATCGGATGCATGTATTCATTTATATGCAGATGACACCATAATTTATTGTTTTGCATCCTCCATTGATAGTTGCATTTCAAAGTTGCAGGAAGCATTTGTAATAGTTCAGCGCAACCTCCTCTCTTTAAAACTAGTTCTGAATGATAAGAAAACAAAATGCATGGTCTTTTCTAGGAAACATAAGTGTGAATCTTCTCCACCACCTCTTTACACCCTACAGGGTAAATCTGTAGAACTGGTCTCCTCCTATAGATACCTAGGCTTTGTGTTGGAGGAGGACTTATCATTCAAGTTACATGTTAAACAATTGCTATCTAAGTTAAGGCTACAGCTGGGGTTTTATTTTCGGAATAGTGCTTGTTTTTCACAGTCAGCTAGGAGAAAGTTGGTGGAAGCTACCTTCTTACCTGTCTTAGATTATGGAGATGTTTTTTACAGAAATACTACTAAGGCTCTTTTACAATCACTGGATTCTGTTTATCACTCTGCTTTAAGATTTATAACTCGTACAAATTATTATACTCATCACTGTGCATTGTATGAAATGGTTGGTTGGCCTTCACTTCACTTAAGAAGGTACAAGCATTGGCTTATACTTGTGTACAAGGCCATAGTTGGCCAGCTTCCTCTGTATATGATTAGTCTATTAACTGTCAATAGTCAAGGGTATAATCTGCGTTCAAGTAGATATATTCTTTTAAATGTTCCCTTAATGAAGACAGAGTTTGGAAAAACTGCTTTTATTTATAGTGCACCAACTGCTTGGAATGAGATTCAAAGATCATTGAAACTTACTGTATTTATTTCAATCAATGAGTTTAAGTTATATCTCAACCAATTATTCCAAATTGTTTGCACCTGTTCTTAACTTTTAATTTTGTTTTATTGTTGTGTGTGTGAGTGTGTGTGTCATCAGGGTTGTGATTATTGTTTTATGTATTTAATTTAATTTTGTTTGTTTTATTATGTTTACTGTGTGCTGCTACCTTGGCCAGGGCTCACTTGTAAATTAGATATTTATCTCAATGTGATTGTCTTCCCTGGTTAAATAAAGGTATAATAAAAATAAAAAAAAGGAATCTCCTATTAGGAATTTAACGGTCTTGTCTTTGAAAATGTGCATCCCTGTCATTGGATAAGGGGCGTTTGCATATCTAGTCTCCGTATGGCAGCCACAGTGGACCGATATTCAATTCAAGATTATTTGTATAACGCTTTTTACGATACAATCGTTGCAAAGCAACTTCATAGGAAATTAAGTTTCTAAAATAGATTTATATTGTAGAAACTCAATATAATTAACTTATGGCAAAATTTGGTTAATTCAGTATAATCGCTGATGGTTGGCTTCCTCTGAGGTCCTCCGAGGTGTTTAGTCATCTCAGATCATTTAAGGGTTGGATCCAGGCTGAAGCTTGTGTAATTCCAAGTTACCCAAGGGATGTTAATCCCGTGACCGAAACATAGAAACAAATAAAGATAATTAGCGTAGCAGTTGTTCCATCCAGGAATAACCCTGGATGAAATTATCTGTTCAAACCAAGCTAAAGCATAATAATGTGCGTTTGATCAGATAGACTGGCAGTACAAGATTGTGAGATGCATTATATGAATGCTTGGCTAAAGAGATGTGTCTTTAATCTAGATTTAAATAGAGAGAGTGTGTCTGAACCCCGAACGTTATCAGGAAGGCTATTCCAGAGTTTGGGAGCCAAATATGAAAAAGTTCTACCTCCTTTAGTGGACTTTGCTATCCTAGGTACTACCAAGAGTCCAGAGTTTTGTGACCTTAGGAAGCGGATTGGATTGTAGCGTGATAGAAGATTAGTTAGGTACGCAGGAGCTAAATTATTTAGGGCCTTATAGGTAAGTAATAATATTTTGTAACTGATACGGAACTTAATAGGTAGCCAATGCAGAGACTGTAAAATTGGAGTAATATGATCATATTTTCTTGACCTGGTAAGGACTCTTGCCGAAGCATTTTGTACTATCTGTAGCTTGTTTATTGAAGATGCAGGACAACCACCTAGCAATGCATTACAATAGTCCAGTCTAGAGGTCATGAATGCATGAACTAGCTTTTCTGTGATCTGAAACAGCACCTGAATGGTGAATAGCTGAATAGCCTCAGCACCTGAATGGTTAGGGACTGGGTGACCAGATGTCCCGTTTTTCCCAGGAGTCACAATTCGTTGTTGATTACCTTAAAGTTAGTGAAGGAGGGATAGGTGGAATCGCATTGATAGAAGTGCTCTCTCTCGTGAACGCTCCACTTCTTCAGTTCTCATACAGTGCGCAATCAGTGTTTAAATACCCTCACATCAGCAAAAATGTCTATCGCGTAGAGTCAGAGTATCTCACGTAAATACAGTTGGTTATTATGGCTTAAGTGAGCGTAAACTGGTGGGTGAAAACTGAATGTGTGTCAGCAGGGGTGTCATGCACTCATTATTTTTGAGTGGGCACGAGTTGAGGAGGAGGGTGGTCATGTGACACACAGCAGCCACAATAGCACTTATGTTTTATTTATTATTTTATTTTATTCGAAACTTTCCCAAAGGCATTATATCATGGAATATCTTGATTCTCACCTTTATATATTATGTTGATCTATAGTAACCTAATAATGTAATAATCTATTGACTATGCATAGAAATCTGTCTGTTTATGGGTGTCATGCCATAAAGTGTTTTTATATGACTGACTTTACATTTAATGTAAATTTAACATTGAAAGTAAACATGAATAAAAAACATTGCAAGTTAGGCTACTAATCATTACACTTTCATTATGCAAAGAACATTTACATTATCAAAGAACATTTTCACTGACATTCAAGTTATGCTAATTACGCTAATTATGTTTACATAGTGTAAACAGCTTCAGTGATTTTAATGGGAGCTTTTGAGAGTGTTAGCACTCTCAAAAGCTCCCATTAAAATCACTGAAGCTGTTTACACTATGAAATTAATATCTTAAAGAATCGTACACACATTTGCACTTTGTTGTTTCTAACGAGAGAATTCGCCAGAAATAGTTATTTAGTCAGCGAACAATTGAAGAAAACACCAGCATTTTAGCTATGACTCATTTGAACATCTCTGATTGGTCAGTGCATTCATAACCTCAAGAGCATAGTGTGTGATTGGTTATAATGCAGCACTGTTCAAACGGGTCTGTATCTGGTTCAGCGCCAGCAGCCTGTATGCAGATTTGAATATAGCAGCTGATGATATGACGCACTGAATGATCTAATCACGCTGGTGTGATTGTATTAAATCTAGAAAAAAATAATTGGCTATATTTTGTCATTTGGAAGCTGCATTCAAAATCCACTTGGCTCAAAAATCTGAGGGGGCACTTTGAATGGGCATGACACCTCTATGTGTCAGCATTACATAAATACCTTCTGTCTTAAAAGGACAGCATTCCTAATGATCTGTGTCATCAATGTTAACCAACATTTTTTTTTAAATAAATGTATACTTGTTAAGTAAACCTACAGTATCGGGAAAAAAATAGTTTAATATGTATCTCTACCAAAATATGAAAATGTATTCCAGTTTTTCCAAATTCAATCCTTGATATAAATTTATTATAAGCTTAATTGATTTGGTCTAAAGAGAGAAGAATTTATGGTTATTTTTGTTTGAATACTACATATAAAATAGCTACCAAAATAAATGTTGATAACGTAAGTTTGACTAAAAGTAATGATTAAAAGTTGACAAAAATGAAATGACTTTTCATTGACTAAAACTACGAAAGACTCAAATGACTAAAATGTGACTAAGCATATTAAGCATTTTCGTCTCAAGATAAAGACTGACTAAATCAAAAATGCCTGACAAAATGAACACTGTTAATGTTTTTTATCCAGAATGTACAATCACAATCAACATCTTATGCATTGGTCGTTGATTGTACAAAAGTATAACTTAATCATAAAGCATAAAAAAGGCTCAGAAAATATTGTTTGTGTTACGTCTTAAGGGAGTGGTTGTTTCGTACGCTGTGCTACGCAAGTTTTCTTTAATTTTTTTTGCATATGTTATTGAATACACAACAATGTCCTGTTTTCACATAGCTCTTTTTTTCTGTGAGCCATGTCTTTTAGCTTGTCAGAAACTTCTTCAAGTTGTGCGGGAGTCTGTAATGACCTGGAGAGCTCTTCAATTTCAGGGTCATTAGAGGTCATGTCTTTGGTTTTCTCTAGGTTTGTCATGATGTTTTTCCTCCACTTCACTCAGTTCTTCACTCTCCTCATTCTCTTCCATCAGCTGAAATTAAAGAAAAACAGTTTAATTTCATTTTCAGTACATCAAAATTATTCAAATTGAGAAATATTAAGTGAAATGAAATAGACAACTGCTATACTGCTACTATTATCTTTTTGATACTATTATCTTTTTGATACATTTCTATAAATGAATCATGCGTTCCATGAATGAGGTACTTTATTACTAGCATAATAACATTAAAAATGTGCCATAAAATGCCATAATTTTAACATCTACATTTTAGATTGTGAATATATAATTTTCAAAAAAATTATTTAATTACAGTCACACTAGACTTCTCATTCTGTGGGATTACAAATGTAATAACCGTTTTAAGATCCTACATCCTGATGTAACATCACATGAAAAATTAAGGTTAAGTGCATTGAATCTGATACTTAAGATAAAGATAATAACATCAGATGATTCTGTTAAGTGTCCAGCATGAGGTTCCTGTTCTCTCCATTGTAAGTCAAATGAGTCAGATTATAGTGACTCTCTCCTCTTGTCTTCAATAGCTTGTGGAGCATCCATCCCATTCTTTGAATAGTTATACACTATCATATCACTATGATCACGATTGCACGTCCTGATTTTGCTGAGTTAGATGTGTTCCTGGGTCAACATATGTTGTTGACCCTGGAACAACATTTTAATCCAAAAATGTAATCTTGACCATTTTCCTACATCTAAACCTAACCTTGACCATGAGTAATCCCTAAAATCAGAGGAAATTATAAATGAATGACACTGATGTACAAGCAACAAACACTGATTGTAAGCCTAAATTTCCCCAATATTAAAAACTTGTTATTCAAATCTGAATGATCTGAATATCCAGGTGCTTTGTGAATGTGGAAGACTGAAACCAATCTCCCTGCATTTCTGTTCAACTTCACAGTGAAACTTCACGTGCTCAATCTCTAGTGTGAGTTCAGCTTTAACTACTGTACTTTGTGAATGCACATTCATTAACCTTCTTACCAAAGTTATTGCAAGACCAATAATCTACTATGAACAACTTTAATTTATGAGAAATACAACTTTATCAGAAACTGTAAGTCAGGTTTTGCTTAAGTTATGCGTCCAATCCTGTCAGTCATTCTGGCAAGTTCATTTATTGAATAAAAGTTCATTTATTTGATGCAGTTAGGTGTTTACAGTTTATTTATGAAAACCAAAATCCCATTTCTATCCATCTAAACATGAAGAAGTGCTTAAATCTTTATAACATGAATGTTCTTCAGCATCATGAATGAATGAGAAATCAAGCATAAATATCAACCTGTTTGTTCTTCAGTATCTTCAGTGTGTTTGATTCTGCAGGGTTCTGGATCTCTCGTCTTCTCTGTGTCCTCTTTAATAAACTCAGTCTTTGCAGAGCTCCCTAGTCTTCACTTGTAAACTGTTGGGAATATTCCAGCATCTATTGGTGAATTGCAGTGGGAGGAGCTTCACTGATCAAGTGGCGGTTGTGGAAGTAGCCTCACTAACCATGCGATGGTGTGAGAGGGACTAATCTGCCAAAAGCAGAAGCTGTACACCCAAACCGCTTTACAATCATAGAGTGGATCTCTCCTCACCCACCACCTTATTTGGAATGGGTGTACTTACAGCACTAAAATGTACTATTTACCACGACTACTCTTACTGTTTCTGCTCCTTCTGTTCGAGATGATGGGTCACACTTTATTTTAAGTGGTCTTAACTACCATGTACTTACATCAAAATAAGTACAATGTACTTATTGGGGTCATATTGTATTGCAACCAGTGTTGGGGAAAGTTACTTTTTATGGAAAGTAATACATTATGTTACTTTTGCGTTACTCGTTTCTTTTCAAATATGAGCAGGGCCTGATTGTTTGTTTTTAATACAATAAGTTATATTTATAGCAAATGTAAAAGCCTTTCACACCAAAAAGTGTAATGAATAAACCTCAGGCTAAAGGCAAAGTAAATTCACGTCTGTACAGTAGAACGCAGGAGAAGATTAACACTCTTCAGCAATAAAAACAATGAAGCACAATTGTTAATTTATCTAAAGTCATGTTTGCTTATTATGTATGATTGAACTGGATCATCAAAGGTCAGCAGCAAACACATTGGTTAATAAAATGAGATTAGATACATTTGTGTTGTTTAGCATATTTAATTATTGCAGGTTTGCTTCATATTCTGAGTTTGCATTTCACTGTTTTAATTAATTTTGATGAGAACTGAATGAGTATAATTTGATAATTAGAGTGATATTTTGGATGAATACTGAATCTGTTTTTTTTGCGAGTGGGATGAATTAATACACATTCACATTTAGTCTAGAACTACAGTAACATGTTCACACAGCGCACTGCCAGTCAATAAATGGGAAAAAAGTAACTGGCTTTACTTTTGTGAAAAAGTAACTCAGATATTTTCTTGTAAATTAAAAAAGTAATGTATTACTTTACTAGTTACTTGAAAAAAGTAATATTATTACGCAACTCGCGCTACTTCTAATGCGTTACCCCCAACACTGATTGCAAAACACTTTTTCTGCCATTGAGGTGGATATGGGTAAGGTTAGGGACAGGTTTGGTGGTATGGGTAGGTTTAAGGGTGGGTTAAGGTGTAAGGGATGGGTCAAAAGTGTAATTGCAAATGTAATTACAGAAATGTGTTACAGATGTAACTACATATAGGTATTTTTAAAAATATAAGAACATGTATGTAGCATTGTATCAAATGATTAATTTAAATGCAAGTAAATAGTAATTAAGGCAACCTAATATAAAGTGGGACCAACAAAAACTTCACCAACTTCCTTTTGCTGTGAGTCAAGTAATCTCAGAGAACCTACAATCTCTGCTGAATACAGGTATTATTGAGTTAATGCAGTGGTTCCCAGCCCTGGTCCTGGAGGCACCCCAACACTGCACATTTTGAATGTCTCCTATCTCTGACACACTAATTTCAGGTCTTGGAGTCTCTACTAATGAGCTGATGATCTGAATCAGGTGTGTTTGATTAAGGAGACATGCAAAACATGCCGTGTTGGGGTGCCTCCAGGACCAGGGTTGGGAACCACTGAATTGATGCATGGGTTTCACCAATAGTGATCGCTACAAAGAAATGAGGAAAAATGTGATTGTTTAACTTCGTAAGCTTAAAAAAGTGTTACTAGTTGACAAATGCCCCTTAACCCATTTGGAGGAACTGGTGAATGAGTTGAGGGGTGCAGCAATATTCTCACAAATTTCTGGGTCACATGAACTCAAAAAACCGGGGGCCTCATTTATCAACAGTGCAGTTCTGTATTTTGTCCTTATACTGTATTTACATACATTCCTACATATAAATATAAGTTGTTAGACCACACACTTTTCTTGAAACTGTGCTTATGCACTTATTACGCACACATCTGTGCATACGCACTTGATAAATGAGGGCCCTGGATCTTGCCTGATGCAGCTCACATCAAAGCAACTGTCAATGCTCTGACTCAATACAACTTACCCTCACTTCATCTGTTCCTCAGATTAATTTCTTGGTACAGCAAATTCTTACAGGACATTGCTACAGAAGTGGAGCTCTTGTGAGAATTGCAATTTGTTTGACTCCAGAAACGAAAAAAAAAATGTAATAGCGTGAAAGCAGTGCTGGTGGAGAGCCCAGTTCCTGCTCTTTTAAACCTTCTCTTCCAACTGATGCTTCTTACTATGGTCTTGGCAGAGACTTGATAACTTCATGCAGATTGTGAAGAATGCATTTGCTTTCACGTACAATAATCCACAGTGGACAAAGAGGTATTAGACTGAGTGTTAACCCTGGCAAAATGGAGACACCACTTAGCATTGTGTGGGGGCATCACTTTTTTCTATGAATGGACCATTTACCACTTTTATGGGTACAAAATGAATTGAACATGTTGGAATTAGAGTGGTGAAGGGGTCAGTCTGGCTGCTGTGTTTCTTTTAAGATGGAGTGTACCACCCTGGAGCTCAGAACACAACATAAGCAAGATTACTAAAAATAAAAGCTATTACTAAAAATAAAACCCAGCTGTGTTTGCTAATTTTTTTTTGCATGTTTTTTGCACAAATAAATATAATTAAAATTACCTACATGGCTGCAAATAAAAGATTTTAAGCAATTGATGTGTTCTCTTCTGGGGCAAAATTGAGGTGCAACCCCCACATGGGTGAGTTCGCTGGTTAATTTCAGTGGTAGGTCAAACTTCACTGGGCAATGTCAATATTATAATACACAGAGATAGAATATACACATTTGAATATATACAGTACATTTATTTGTATAACAGTGTGTTACATGTACAGTGAATTCACATTTGCATGTCTATTTTACAAAAAAAATTATGAATGGATATATATAGTTAACAGAAAATTGCCACAAAATGACATCCATCAGAGAGAGAGAATGAGGGGGAAAAACTAGCTACAAGTTTCCATCTTCTTGGTGGACATTGGTAGACATTTGAATATATGTTTGACAGATTTTGGATAATTTTGTATGAGACACATGATGAATACAAACATCAAAAAAGTATATAATTTGTCTGAGAATCAGAAAGCAATGCTCTTGTAGTTATTGTGCAAACTGTAGACTATACTTTTGCACACATGCCAAAACACCAGCAGTTTGCTTAAACTAATAAGCAATGCAAATCTGGAGTGAACAAGAAATGTTTAGAGCTGAACATATTTCATGTTTTATAGTTTTGAGAGAAAAAAATCACATCCTGAGAATTGGGGAGACTGAGGAATTAAAAAATGCAGTGTTGGGGGTAACGCATTACAAGTAACGCGAGTTATGTAATAATATTACTTTTTTCAAGTAACTAGTAAAGTACTAGTACGCAACACTTTTTAATTTACAAGAAAATGTATTTTAAAATTAAAATAAAACTTTTACAAAAAAGTAACGCCAATTACATTTTCACATTTATTGACTGACAGTGCGCTGTGTGAATATGATCTTACTGTAGTTTTAGACTAAATGTCAATGTGCATTAATTTATCCCACTTGCAAAAAACAGATTCAGTATTCATCAAAATGTATTAAAACAGTGAAATTAATATTCAGAATATGACATAAACATGCAGTAATTAAGTATGTTAAACAACATAAATACCTGTATATCTAATCCCATTTTATTAACCAATGTCTTTTCTGCTGACCTTTGATGATCCAGTTCAACCATAATAATAAGCAAAAATGAATTTAGATAACCTAACATTGTTTTTTTCTTGCTGAAGAGTGTTGAACTTCTCCTCCTGCGTTCTACTGTACAGACGTGATTTAATCTTCCTTCAGCCTGAGGTTTATTCATTACACTTTTTGGTGTGAAAGGGTTTTACATTTGCTACAAATAGAACTTCTTGTATTAAAAACAAACAATCAAGCCCTACTCATATATTCAAAAAGTAACGTAATGCATTACTTTCCATTAAAAGTAACTAAGTAATGTAATTAGTTACTTTTTAGGGAGTAACGCAATATTGTAATGCATTTCTTTTCAAAGTAACTTTCCCCAACACTGTCAAAATGTCTGTTTAGTTTTTGTTTTTAAATATCAAAAAGAACCAATAAGAAAGCTGTTAAAATACCAGAGAGATCAGCAGATCAGTAATACCGAGCAGTAATACCTCTAAAATCCTAACAATATCCATCCCTACACAGTGTACAAGTTTTTCCCGCTTAAAAAAAAAACAAGTCAACCCTTAGAAATCTCCTTTCACAAACAGGACAGATGTGAGTCTTAATTTTTGTTTTGTATTAACTGTCTGGTAAGGCTTCTCTTTAGTGTGAATTATCATTTGATGATTAAATCCTGATTTACAGGTTAAACTATTCATACTGAGAGCAGACAAAAGGCTTTATCCTAGCATGACTTAACGTGCTTCTTCGGGATTCTTTTACATACGAAACTCTTTCCACACTGAGAGCAGCTGAAAGGCTTTATTCCAGCATGAATTAACATGTGATTCTTAAGGTTTCCATTAGACGTGAAAGTGTTACCGCACTGACAACAACAGAAAGGCTTTTCCACACTATGAATTATCATGTTTCATGAGGCTTCTTTTATGTTTGAAAGTGTTTCCACACTCAGAGCAGCTGAAAGGCCTTTGGACTTCTGTTATTTGAATGTTGCAACTCGCTGATTTTTCTCCAGTCACATCACAATCTTTCTGACACTCCTCCAGCTCATTCAGATCTTGTCTTTCTTCTTTCACTTTCACCAGGCCTAAAATGAATGAATGAGAATCAACTGGGACATTTGGAAAATAATAAAATAAAGCATTTGTGTTGAGATGAAAATGTTGTCAAAACTGTCCATGTTCACAAGGATCCATGAAAACGACTAAAACACTGCATTATGTTGCCAGGCCAGTAGTTGGCGATGTCCTTTTGTAAGGAAACACTACAGATCTCTAGACTGAACATGAAATACACATGCACATGATGTTACTGCTGTCTACAGGGAATTTGCAGGTATCAGCTATTCAAATGTAATACTTTTAAAGGGGTCATGACCTGCATTTATTATTATTATTTATATTTCCTGCACCAATAACGTTTTTACATAGAAACAAAGATGATTTTAGCCTCTGATATGAACGCTTTGTTTGAATGTGCACATCTGCTGTGAGACGTCAATGCAAATGCCAACTGCTGTGACCTGCTAACATCTTTACATAGGAAGTATTACAGATGTGGCTATTAAAAATGTGCATCAAAGGGAAAGGGAACCCATGAGCTGCCAGGGCAAAACGCGGCCTGTAAAGTTATCTGGCACATGAAGTCCATTACCAGTAGGGGGGCTGTCGTGTTTTATTCTCAGTTATAGCGAGTACTGAAGTCAGAGCCGATCCTTGACTTCTGGGGGCCCTACGCAAAACTGTGTCACCGGGGGGGGGGGACGTGACGCATTTGTCCGCGGGACGCATTTGTCCATGTTTCACTCCGTCTCGGCTTGAGAAACATGTCTCTTCCGCGGCTCGCTATGCATTCAATCCGTTTTTAGTCTCGAGCAAGAGACTTTACGAAATGCACATTACATGATTTGACTGTTTTTCACGTAGAAAGGGCGACAGCGCCGCATTACAATAAATTATCATTCATGTTTTCATAGCCGCTGGCCAAATTACAAAACAAAACTAAAATGAAATCATCTTTGAGAGCAAGGGGGCCCCATGCAGCTTGCGTATTCTGCGTATAGGGAGGATCGGCTCTGACTGAAGTCAATAATGTGCAACAGGTGTGTTAACCTCTCTCAGGTGCGTATTGACAGCAACCGAGCTAAAATGAGTGAGAACCACATGTTTAAGTACAGCTGAAATAAATATATTAATGTTTTTTTACATGCTTGTCATGGGCATTTGAATGTTACTGTTGCACTTATATTGTGTTATTACATTCATAGGAGTATTTCAATTTTAGTCTGGTGAACACTACAAATAATATTGTGTTATTTATAATAAATAAATAAATATTACTTTTTATTAGAGTGATGTGCATTGTATGAAAATACCATGAACTGCAAAAGAAACATACAGAAAATATATCATCATAATCATATGTCTATTTGATTTCATATTTCATGTGTAGAAAAAACATTTTTCTCAATATAATTTTTTCATATGGAAGGGCAGGAGTGATACCTGATTGACAGATCTAGAGTGAACACGTTCTGACTCATAACACTCACTGCAAGTGGAAGAAAACGGACAGTGCTCTTTAGATCACATAATTCAGTGGATAATCATCCAAGTGGATGCTGCACACTGGTGGTGGTTGAGGAGAGACCCCCCCCCCCCCACATGATTGTAAAGCGCTTTGGGTGTACAACAATACACAAAAAGCGCTATATAAATGCATCATTCATTCATTCATTCATAATTAATAGAAATGGTATTCTGTATAAACAGGGTGCAATTTGTGGCTGGGGACGGGGACGGGGACAGGGACAGGGAAGGGGTTTTGCTATGTTATAAGCCAAGCTCCGGATGCTTTCACGATCTTGTTGTCACGTTTTATAAGAAAAAATAGAATTATAAGTTTTAATTATATCTATACAACTTTCACTTGAGACCAAAACAAAAGATGGATTCATTGTTGTTCTTAATTTAAAAAGCACAACAACTATTAAACAGTAGGCTACCATGACAAACTTGCTTATAATGTTTAACAAAAACAAATAAGATGAGGCATGGCATAGTACACCACATGCTGTATTATATACCGACTAATAAATTACAGAACGTATAGCAAACACTGAGGAATCAAATAAAACAGAAAGAAAGAAATAAAACCTTCATAGCGTAACAGCAAAGATAAGCTTTTTAAAAGAAAAAAAAAGACAAGTCAAACTAAACTGGCTGTCGGTGTCAGGACTTGCATGTTTTCCACACCTTCTCTGGTTTAAGATGTGGTAATTTACATTACTTTAGCTTGAAAACCAAATCCTCCATCCACCATCGTTTCCTCAACATTCACGTAATTTTTGTATTCAATATTTTATATAAGATTCACATCATTCACTGCACTGACAGCGCCTCTCTTCATGCGATCAGTGAAATCTGACTCGTGCTACAGACGCTTTGGAGCAACAAATGCGACAATATCAAATTTTAACTGGCACATTCTCTGAAAATTGTCACATATGTGACTATGTTGGTCGCAGTCTAGAGCCCTGAGAGATGAGATTAATAAACAATGTTTTTGCTCAAAACTCACTCTACTGTGACTTAATGCAGATATTGTATATAACAAACTGACATTTAAGTGTATTGTGAGACAGAATGCAGAAGTTTACCGCCACCCATAATGTGGTAATTATGATCATGCAATATTGACTGATGGATTGTCAGAGAATCATCTTTGTGCGAGTCATTAAGAAATTATGGTTCTATTCTATTTAAATAAATAGGAGATAAACATGTGAATACATAATGCGTGTATATTTGGAGTAAAAGTTTATATGTTGAGCACTGATCAAAAAATAAATGGAAGTAAATGAATATGTACAGGTCTGTGTCTCATTTTTCTATTCAAAATATTATTAACTCCTGATTGATTTCCAGGCAGAACTAGTGTCATTGTTACCAAGTATTAGCCATAAATATAATATTGCATCCTGTGTGTAAATTGCACCCCGTGTATAACTAACATGATGTGATAGAAGAAAGTCAAATCAGAATATTTATTTTTAAAGTGTTTCTGTAATAGGTGCCAAAAATAATCTATATAGCTCCACCGTGTATAACTAATATAAGGTGAGAGTAAATTAGAGGCCCATTTCAGAAAGGAGGTTTAGTGAAAATTCTGAGGGTGCATTTCCCTAAACCACCCTCACCTAACTACGGTCGTTAGCAAGGGCATGGAATTGGGGGGTGGGGTAATAGGGACATGTCCCTACCAATATCCACCGACTACCAAATTGTCCCTAACAATTAGACGATATGGCCAACATTTATATTACGATATATTTCTTAATTTCGGTCGATATGATATAATTCCGATATCGATATGAACACTATTTAAAAAAGCCTCATAAAAATTGCCAAGAACACCCACAACAGATGTCTGTACCTACAAACGTATGAATTTGCCACGTCTATGAAACTTTCTTCAATAAAACTATAAAATAGTTTATCAAAAACATTCTTTCAAACATTCAAAGATTATTTAGGGTCTTAATGAAAAGTCTGTAATATACTTAAATAAAAAATTTGCATTAGGAGTGTAAAAAAAACAAATTTTTACCTTGTCAAAAACAGCTCTGTTTTCAGCACGCCATTTCAGTGCATGTTTCTTTAAATTCTAATGAGCTCTGTTCACCCCGCCCCTCTGGTCTGAGGGCCGTTTTGACCAATCACACTTGGAGTGTTGCCTTGACAACAGTTGAGGGTATATATTAGGGAAAGTATGGCAGAGGGAGGCTCTGAAGACACATCTGTGCAACCATATCAATTTGAACCGGAGTCGGACCGGAACAAGATGAAGTTCGACAATTAAGGCTCGAACAAGATGTTTCTGAATGGTTGGTTAATGTAATGTCACTTTGATCTATCGCTGTATGTACTGGCAGGGTAGCATACTGAGTGAGATACGAACCTCAATGTGTTTACTGAAGTACAGTTCATTGATAGATAGGATACATGTCTATACGTAACAGCTAATGGTCATGAAAAACAGTTTTTCAGTAAACTTAGCGACGCATAACGTTATCCATGCAGTGCTAGGTATGACTTTAGCTGTAGCACTGACATTGTCACGGCAGGAATAATGGGTCTAGTAGGGTTTGAAGGACACCTAAGAATTTGTTGTAATGTATGTTAACGTCCAGTGCAATACTTATTAACAAGTACATCTGCAGTATTGTAACTAGATTTATATTCCTGTCTTTGTGGAAATTGTGGGCAAATGCCTAGAGCCCGATAATATATGCTGCAGGTAGATACCACAGGTACAGTACTTTTCCTAAATTGTATTGCTATTACGCGATCATCTTTTAAAAATGTTAGGTCACTTACTTTATTCATAATTTGTAGGTTTTAAGAAGATTAGAACAGCTGGAAAATCCACCTGAATGTATGGTGGATCATCCTGGCCTAGAACTGTTTGTTTAAATGTGTTCTCGCTTCAGAATGAATTAAACATCTACAGAGCAGACTATAGGCATTTAGGTCTAAGGGAATATAAGCGCAAGTTGTGTTTTGATTCATCATATTCTATTGTAACATAAGCGACTGCCGAGCAAACATAAAGTTCCCTACGGGTTACTGTTCATCTGTTGTGTAATTTTTAAGTATCACAAATCAACATACCATTCTACATTAAATACCAAGTACTGAATAGACAACACAATAGTACTGTTTGTACTAACATTTATTGACTGAAATACTGTTTTACCACAGAGGTTTTTAATCAGTTATTCAACAAAACAGCAGTAACAGCAAAACTGATTGTAAAAAGACAAACAGCAAGTAGCAAATTAATAAAAAATAATAATGAATGTAATGATTAGACTAAATAACATTACTTTTCATCCACAATTTTTTTTTATTGCCTCAGCCGTTACAGGTTTTTGGCCTACAGAAGCTTCGTCAGCTGATGTCGGGGCATTCTGGGCTGGAGAATCAGGGTAGTGCTGCCAACCTGTGTGGTGCAATGAATAAGGGCAGAGTTCCCTGATGCTCAGGGGAGGTATGTGGAGTTCAGACATGCCCTTGAACCTGGACACGTATCTGGCTATCACTTACAGTTTATCTGGTGTCTCAAACTGGGATGTGAGATCCTCAGGTATGGAGATCTTCAGGATATCATCCATATATGGGGTAGGGTCCATGACAACTTTCTCAAAGATGAGGTTCATCAGGTTGTCCATGTAGTCTGTACAACATTTATTTTCAGATTACTCTGAAGCCTCAGAAGTCACTTTATGGTTTTATATATAAAATTGTTTATAAAGTTTATGGTTTCTAAAAAGTTAATACAATATGTATTTGTGTTTTGCTTATAATATTATGTCTGTACATACAATGTTTATTTTGAATTTAAATAAATAAAATTCGTTTAAATAAAATAGCTTGTTAAACTCACGAAAGGTTGGATCTGCTTTCAGTGGCTTTGCAGAGCATAGTCCTTTCTTGCATTTTGGAAAACTGAGCTTATAAAGTGGCTCACCAGCCACTGTTGTGGCTTGGGGACGCCCAGCATTCTCATTAAAATGCAGAGCTGCCAGGTAGAGTCTTTAGAGGATAAATAATGGTTAAACATATGTTATTGTGTGTTTGGAAATGTGTATACATTCCTTTCCAAATTATTATATTGAGTTACCTGCATAACATTCCAAGAAAAGAAAAGATAAAGTTCTTTGGCGCAAAACGGCAAATTACGCTGTGAAACGCCTCCAGTGACGAGGTCTGATGGTGAGGGCTCAGTTTCTCAACATCCTTCAGAATCCTCTTGTTTGTCAGGATCTTCTCTAATCTACAGAATGCAGGTGTCCCTGGGGGGGACGGTGAAACTTATTAAACTTTATTTAAAAACAAGTAAATACCCACAAAAATTATAAAAACTGACATAATTAAAATTAAAAGGGGAAAATTGATTTACATTGAAACTGCAAATAGTGTAAACACACCAGCTCTCAACCACTTGCTCTTGTCCCTTGTAGTGCGTCGCGGATGCAAACACCGCGGGAAAACAGGATCTTCATGTGTGTGTATGTTTTGGACATGATTAAGTATTGAAGTCCACTTTGCCACTCGCTCTTGTCCCGAGGAAGAAGAAGCCGCTGTCCAATATATGTGGTTTTTTACACTGCGAAGCCACTTCTGCAGTTTCTCACGGTCTTTGCTCTGAGCAATCCTCAGCAGTTTCTTTGAGACTCCTAATAATACAAACAAACAAACGGTAATCTTTAGTAATGACATTTTACTGCTGTTTATAGAATAACCAGTCTGTGAGACTATGAAAGTCATGAAGCACATAAACCCCACCTCCACACACAGGAGCGAATACCTTTTTCTATGCCCCACACATTGTAATACTGCGTGATGTTAGTCTCCCGAAGGAATTTCTGTACTTGAGGGTGTCGGTCTGTAACAATGCTACCAAAAGTCACACCGTGTGCCCTCAAGACATCAAGGCTCCTCTTCAGACCCTCTTTCTCCATGTTGTTGCTTCCTCCGACTTCATTAATCTGATTACAAAAAAGGGCAGATATGACAATGGTTGACAATTCCTGTTAAGCTACACAGTAAAAAATCCCTGTGCCTTTTTTCTGAACATTTACATTGTTATATTGCATATGCACTACATTTTGCAAAAGTCCATCATTTTAGACTCACCTGTAGTAGCTGCAGATCAATAATAGTGCTGGTCCTTAGGTCCATCACAGAGTAACAGCCAAACTTGGCTGAATGACCTTCACAGAGAAAATCACTGTTTACTTTGTATTATATTCTGTATTTCTTTCTTCATTATTATTCTGTATGTTTAGCTTTCACAATAATCTCTAAACTGAGACAGTTGTTCAGTATTTAAGTATTCAGTACCTGGTGAATCTGCCCTCATGTCAGCTCCTAGGACAATGTTCTGCTGTTGACGGAGCTGATGTAACATGCCATTCTGTGCTTTCTTCCAGCTATATACAATTGCAGGCTCTATGTACCTCCGGGAATGATTTCGAAACGTGGTGTAGTGGATCATTTTCAGTTGCATTGCCTGGAATATCTAAGGTCAGAAAAGAGGATTTTTTTCATTTAGAATGACTTCAGGGACAGTATGTTCCTGTCTTTATGTTCAGGGTGGATCTTAGTCATATTAATTGCAACAGTAAATTATAGGCTAGACAGTAAAATCCTTACAAACCTACCTTTTTAAGTTTGAAGAAAGAGGCACCAGTGGCATACAGTGCAACAGAAAGCTGGAGGTTCCCTGCAGGAGTGCTTTGTATAATTGGCTGACTATTCCATTTTCTGAAGAAGTCACAGTGTGGGCATCGCTGTTCCACAGCGACTCGAGGAATGTGCCAAATATTGTTCTCCGCACATTGGTAACACGGTAACACTCAGGGCACTGCTCAAAGAGCTGCAGCAGGCAGCTTTCATAAACAATGTACGTTGCCGTTGTCTTATAAGCCGGCTTTGAAGATTCAAAACTATTAGAATAATAAAGACTTAATTTAATAATTACCAAATTCCACGTAACATATAAAAAAAAATAATCGATGAATCCAATAAAACTGAATGCAACCTTAAAAAAAAAAAAAAGTATTGTAACTCACATCACACCTGTTGTTTCAGTATGATCGTATGTAGAATCCATAGGCTCTTCCACATTCATACTTGAGCTGGCTCCAAACAGGTCCTCCTCTAGCTCCAAGCGAGATCTCTTATTTGGCCTCTTTATTGGTGTTGTTGATGATAGCAGTGGTTTTGAGGAGCCAACACCAGTATCTGGGTATAACATAGTTGTCTGTGTGCCTGTTACAGAATAGTAGACGTTTTACTACCGTGGAAGATTATAAAATACAAAAAATGAATAAACATCATAACTGACAAGTACCGCAAAAAACGAATTACTTCACGCTATGTATGATCTGGACCAGCAAACCTGTGCTTTTGTAGTGCGGACGTAGAGATTTTATTGACAGCTGGGTGCCAATTGTGCAGAGCTGTGTTGTGTCCGTCTGGCAGGCCACATGATGCACCATGGCCCATTCTTCAGATGAGCCTGACTAAACAAGAGTAAATAAGTGATCGGGTCACATAACTTACTCTGGCGTAATATTGAAAAACATAAATGCGAGTAGTTATAGTGTTGAATCATATACATTTGTGGGCTGTAACACTATTTTGCAGGTATTGTGTTAATTTACCATTAATCTTCATGCACTTATAATTGCTTCCAAACTATTTAAAATATATATATATATGTTTTCCATTAGTTATTCATCATTAACAGACACCGTTATAAACCATCTACAAAAGTAAGCTTAATGTAGTGTTACCATGTTAACTTTACCAACTACGTACACAGTTTGTAATAACACAATCACCTTAATGCACTGTTCATTATAAACGTGGGATTATGAATTTCGGCCACGTACACACTGCAAGTTTCAGGAGTGACAACCGCATGCAAATGCGGGAGTGAGCCCTGTAAATTATCGTTCCATGTGTGTACAGAACACTCACTCCCGCATTTGTAACCACAGCAACATCTGTCGTCTTGCAACAGTGAATAAACGTTTAGCTGTTCATTATGTGCCATTTTTTTTTGACTAAAGACTGTTTTTGTCCGTCGATTTTAACTAAACTACCACTAATAGACGTGCAGCGTTGTGTTTATGCTCGGGAGGCTGCTTTAGAGAGCTCTGTCTTGCAGTGTTGCCATGTCCTCATATTTACTTTAGGCATGTTGTTTGGTCTTAGCTCATAAAGACAGGCACTTTATAGAGGTAATAAAGGGGTCTGTCGTAGATATGATATATATATACACAGTGGCGGCTGATGGTCTTTCAAAGAGGGGAAGCTCATTTTCGGCCTACATCATAAAAATTGTCCGTTTATTTATACTTAAATTCTGCCCTACGTTCCTTTTCAAGAAAATGCTCTGTGACCCTGTCGTACCAACTAGGCGTCTTTTCCAGTGACGCTAGCCTAGCCTACTGTATGTATGAATGAATGAATGAATGAATGAATGAATGAACAAACAAACAATCTAAAAAAAAAAGATATTAAACTCGATGGAGGAAATGTGGGAATTAGGTTAAACTGAAACAAGGAATGTGGTGTATAATAGGGTTGTCACGATACCATAAAAATGTCTTACCATACTATACCAACTTAATTTATAATTCAATTCTACAAAATTAATCAAAATTTAATAAATAGATGTAAGTGAAAACAGACAATATTATTCTCTGAATACTTAATTAATGTGAATGAATGACTGGCTATTGTTATCCATGAAATGATCTAAACAAAACTCATCTTAGCACTGCACAGAAGCTGCATCAAGTGACATTTATTCATTTAGACTATATTTATAATTGCATGAATAATGTTATGAGATTAATGTTTTAAATACTAAATTCTGAATATAGAAATATGTTGGAAAATAATGTAATATGCCTACTTTTAGACGGGAAACTTAAAACGGCCAGCAGGTGGCAGAAGTTTGTGATTGAATCACTGAGTCATTCAAACGATTCTTTCAAAACGGCTGAATCCTTCAGGAGCGAATCAAATGACTGTTTTTATGAATGGCTTCGTGAATCAGTGATTCGCCCAAATCAACGCGGATTTGGATTCGAACACAAACGAAACAAAAACAGCACTCTTGCTCGTGTCAGGAGCATTTTTTGCTCGCATATCTTGACATTTCCGAGTTAAGCAGCATGTATATTAAAACATAACATTATAAATGAATAATAAAAAAAAATAATGATTGATAAGAACCAAGTGCAAAGCCGCTTTGGGACTGAGCTCGAATAGCTTCAGCGTCAGCGACTCTTTATAGTACAAAATCGCTGTCAATCAAAAGGAGATACAGACCCTCCAATCATCACGCAGAAGCCCAGCGTCCAGGCCAGCCCACTCCTCCATTCACCCCCAGAGACGCTGAGCGTCCGTGGGCGGGACATAATCACAGCATTTATCCAATGACCGTCTAGTTTCGAGGCACTGAAAAAAACTGTTCAGAGCAGCCCCATTGAAGTCAATGGACGCTGGGCTTCAGCAGGGAAATACACTGACGCTACGGGAATGTATGAGAAGGAAATCGACCTGCTATATGTAGCTGATTCTGAACGAACTCGTATTCGAGATGAACGTGATCTAACGCATTTTTAGTCAATAAAATGTTAACACAATAGTACATATTTGACCATTAATTTTTTGACATTATAGGGGAAGCTGAGCTTCCCTTGCAGTCTTAAAGAAATCCCCACTGTATATACATTTTTTGGGGTGTTATAAAACAAAGAATTTTTGTGTTTTTTTGTGCTTGTCCTTGTTTCTTGTTGTTTTTTCTGTGAAGATCTGGCAACACTGACACTTTACTGCAAGGCTCATGAGCGCAGCTAGTTAATACTTCTTTCACTGTTATTTTCTTTTATCTCACATACAGGCGAACACACCGATGCACGTTCAAATACGTCATTAACAACTAGTTGTTCAGTTCGGTTCTGTACACACTGCGTAGAATTTCTGTAAATGTGGTTGTCACTACCTGTATTTTTCGGGAGTTAATGCGGTTGTCGAATGCGGTTGTCACTCCCGTATTTTAGTGAATTATGTGTGAACAGAATGCGATTAAGGAGTAAAAGGTGAACTGACAACCGAATTTAGCTATATTAGTACGTGGCCATTATAATGGATACCAAGATAACACAATGTTGCCTGAGTGTACACTTTAGCCGCATTCATTGTGAAACTTGAAACACATTATTAGAAAAGCTGATTTGCAAAGGTTAATAGAAATAAAAGTTACACTCACTTCTTCTGGAGGTGAAGCGGGAACACGAATAGTTGGTACCGATCCTTTTTTCAGGAGCAGCTTCTTAGCAAAACCTGCTTTATACTGACCCTCGTTTATAAAGCAGTCTGGTGAGAAATGATTTGCGCAAACATGAATGCATTTAGGTTGATCGGGGGGCATATTCCCTGCGAAAACAAAATTCAGCCACTGCGTCTTCAGCGGCTCAGATTTAGGAACATCATGATGACTGCTGTGTTCGTTTTTACACCCAAGAACTGTACACCACAGTCGCTTAGACGCCATTCTGCTCCAGCGTCGAAACAATGGCGGACTACGATGACAGCTCACTCAGGGCGGGTCTGTGCTGAAACGCAATCAACAAATCAAACAATCGTGGGAGGGGCCTCCGTCCGTGTGACGTCACAGGGACAGACAGCTCATTTAACGAGAATACAAAAAAACAATTAAAAGTCTTAAAGGTATCTCAATTACAAATAGAGAAATTATTATAAGCCAGTTAGCCGATGATACAACTATTTTTTTTAATAGTGACCAAATTCCAATTTGAGTTAATGTTAAATTTTCTAGTGCCTCGGGTCTCTATCTCAATATTAGTAAGTGTGAGCCAATGGCTGTTAAAGACTGTGATTTAACAAGTATTAGTAACATTCCTGTCAAGGATAGTGTTACATACTTGAGTATCATTACTGTCAAAGACTAGCTAAAAAGATGTCCTCTGAATTTTTACCCCACAATTGATAAAAAAAAAAAAAAAAAAATCTGGCTTCAAAGAGATCTCTCTCTAAAGGGGAGAAGGCTGAAGGTATAGCCCGACTGACATATGCCTCCTTATCTTTGTATCTTGATAACCTTACTAGTAAAAATATTGATAAAACGCTATTTGATTTCTTATGGAACAATCGAACACACTATATTAAAAAGACTGTAATTATGAATACATATGAGAATGGTGGCCTTAGTTTCTTAGATTTCACCACAATGAGCCACACATTTAAGATTAGGTATTATTTAATATTAGGTATCATTTAAAAACCCACTTCCATCTGAAATTGTATTCCTCACTATGCTTTTTCAAATATTGGTGGTTTTAGTTTGGTTTTGTTGTGTAATTATAATATAGATAAAATTAGAGCTAAGTTATCTGCTTTCCACCAACAAGTGCTCCTGTCTTGGTCATTAATATATAAGCACAATTTTTCTCCGCAACACAATTTCATCTGGAATAACTTTTATTAGAATAACAAATCTCTTTTTTTAAAGAACTGGTTTGATAACGATATTAAATTAGTTAAAAGAACACTCTTTTCTTATGATGAATTCCTTTCTTATTATAAAATAGCAGTTACTCAAAAATAATTTGCAATGGTTTTTGGTTCAATTGCTTCCGGTACACTACTGCTGTTTAGAGGTATTGATAAAGACCATTCTCCCGGTTCAGTGTCTTTTGATGTTACTAAATCTTATGTTGGTAAAATTTGTTTTTCATCATACCACAAGAGTAATAATACAGCTATTCATACTCTTTTCCAAAGAGAAATTGTTTCTGCACCTTATATTTTGTCTCACTGGGTCTCCTTATTGAATGGAAAATGTATTTGCTGGAGAAAAATGTGGTTGTTATACCACAGAAATATCATCTTAGAAATAAGATTACAGAAATGTATTATAAGCTCATTCATAGATTTTATCCAGCAAATCATTATGTACAACATTTTTAAAAAGGAATAAATGTAAATTGTACTTTTTGTAATGAATATGAGAAAACTGCACTTATTTTGGCACTATACATACTCAGTTACACTATGGTGTAAGGTCCAAAAGTTTATTAGTTAAAATATTAAGTGTTTAAAACCTTCACTCTTATGGGAAAATGTACTTTTTGGCTTTCCTTACTATCCTTACCAAGAGGAACAGTACTTTTATTTAGTTCATTTACTTTTTCTGTTGACCAAATTTCACATTCATAAGTGTAAATTTACCAAAACAAAAACCCAATTTTATGGTTTTGTTGACTGAAATATGTATTTATATTGACAGTATCAGAGACTCAGTGAATAAGAAAGCTGTAAGAAGTTTGTGAATTTTACAAAGTTATGTGATTTTATATATAAATCATAATGTGTATATATCTTGTTTTGAAGTTTGAAAATTTCCTGTTTTGTTTGTTGTAATTAGTATTTTTATTTTTCCTTTGTTTCTTGATAAAATGTTGTATGTTATTGTTCTTTGAATATATATATATATATATATATATATATATATATATACAAAGAGAGATTACAAAAAACACTGGGTGTATTTTTATCATTATAGGGTGGTTGTGTACACACACTGCCAACACACATTTCAGTTCAAACAACTTGTAAAAGTTCCTGTAGCATTATGTGAACTCTTTTTAAAATTTGGCTCCTATTAATGTAAAAACAAATTCAGTCTCACGCGCTCGGAGTTCAATACAGTTTTACGATTCCGAAAGGTGAAAATAAAATGAATAATAATTAAATACTCTCGGTGTCAGTTCAGTCACGTTTCCGTAAGAACTCTGAAATGTGGATTTAAGACTATTTAATGACAGTAAGTTCTTACTTTTACATTAAGGGACTGCACTGCAGACACCATACGTAGCTTAATGTACCACAAACTCATTAAAGATGAATGAAGAATAAACACCAACCTCCTTGTTCCTCGTGTTTTATTCTCCAGCGTTCACTCTCCTCTTTAACAAACACCATTTTCACAGCTGACACTCCTCCAGATTGTCCTGCTTGCTTCAATACCACGACTATGAGAATGAAAATATTAATGGTGTTGATTCAAAACTGTATTTTTATATTTACAGAATGTGCATTTCTCACAGTTTGTGTATTAAAGCAGCATCATGACAAAACAACAGTGAAACTAATCTTCTTCCTCTGGGGTTTCATGTTCGGTAAACAAACGCATGTGTTATAGCGCCACTTGCTGGACTGGAGTGTAGCGGCGAAACGAGGGAAATAAAAGCCAATATGCACAAATAAATTAAAAGGACTTAAAATATATCACATACAATATCAACAGCCTTCGTGAGTGAGGAATTTATTAGTCAAATGTTAAAAATCACACAACGTTGCAGCATGTACATATGGAAATAAAGATCAATGTAAACACGCAGTAATGATAAGATGTAGCCTAATGAAAAACAAAAACAAAAAACAAATAATTCCAAAATATTAAACAGTTTGGTATTACATTTTGTAGTCATCCATTGTGTGTCAAACATCAGGTTCTGACGTTTCTGAGTTGAAGAGAATAACTAAAGATGATATTGCGTTATTTCCCCTCCAATTTTACACAAAGCTATGGGACCCAATTCAGAGCCTTAGCTTTATCTTTTAATAACTTAACAGCACTCAAAACATGAAGATTCAAAGAGGTTGGGCTACTCGAAATGAACTGCAAACTCCAGATGAGTCAAGAGATGACTTGGCTTGTGATTGGCCGAATCTAAGTAACAAATCGAAGAACGCGAGTGGAAATATTGGCGGTGGGTCAAAGAAATTTGACAGAATCACCTGTTTTTAACAGTGCTGGGGACGTGTCCTCCACACCCCTGCATATGAAGCTAAATGCTGGAAATATGTACTTACCCGTCTGATGTGAAGAGGCTAGGGCTCATGCCTTGTTTTTCTGCTCTCAGAATGTGTATTTTTTATGTTTTGTACAGTTTAATTTGAGTATTTGTTGGTTTATTTTGTTTATTTTGAACTTGGGTTGCAGCACGTGTGAGGAGACAGCTGTCATAAATCACTTGGACCTCAACAGTTGCCTTCAGAGTATTCAACTCATTCGATCTCGTCCCGGGCCCTACGGTAAAAATACTCAATACAACTCAGGCTAGCTGTAAAACAACCAGCCATCCGACATCTGGTGGCAGCAGCTTTACAACTCAAGGTGGCTGTGGTTTCCAATAAGTTATCCAAAGTCACAGTAAGTATTTATCTTCAAGGGTGACACCCCTCCAAACATGATGCAATAATGCGATGAGCAAATGTCAAGAGTTTATAGCTTAATTGCAGCAATGTTGGTTGATTCATTTCTATTATTGGATTGCTATACTGAGTATTTCTGTGAAAATTCATTGGTCAAAAATCAAGCTCCACATAACTAAATGTTAAACATCAGTATGTCATGTCACGTGTGGTTGGGACATGGTGTGAGATTTAGATAAATTACAGTAAAACAGAGCAAAATCATTTAAGAATGATAATGTGTCTCGCTGTGTCTTTGACAGATCCGATAGTCCACGTTACGTAACACGACATGATCAAAACATTTTTATATTTATCCTGCATAATTTGTTGCTGGACACTATTTTGTTTTTGCCAGAACAACCCCAGTGCAGAAAATCACAGACCACACTGGAAGGAGGCAACGTTGAGAAGAGGAAAAAGATCAAAGGCTGGTGTTTATTATTAATTTAATATTAGAGATGCTGAAGGTCATTGTGTTGATGATCACTAGATTTGGTGTTTGAAGAACATGGCCAGAGTAAGGTACATGTTTGGCTACAAACTTGATAAATATTACACTTTTACAAATCATTTGATGTTAAAATATTTATCACATCACTTACTGAAAAAACAAAACATGAATGTCTGATGTTTTCCATGATCACGTGTGGACAACAAAAACCCTAATGAATTGATTATGTACTTTTTCTAGAGCTTTTCTAATTTTGACATGAATTTGGGAAGGAAATAGCATTGAGTGAGCAATGCTGATGGACCATTTTATAACAATTGTCTTCTTTCATCATGATTCATTTTTATGCATTTTCACTTCACACGTTTAACTATTTGTTTTTTAAGATTTACAGGAAATTAAATGATTTTACTTTAATTTTAGACCTTATGGAAGAGAATAAGGAGAGTGAACAAACGACTGACTGTAATTACAAACACAATGCTTAAACACAATTCATCCAGGCAGAGTGGTGGGAGTGAGGTGTATAAATAGTCCCTGATGATGGGGAACAGTTGGGAGTGTGATGAGTGACAGCGTGGCTTTAGGGAGATGGTGACCTCTGGTGGAGATTAGGAGAAATGCAGGGCCCGGACTCATGACATGATCAATGTGGGAAGAGTTTCCAACAAAAAGAAAACTTGCATTTAAATGCAGTATGTGGTCATTAATATAATTTTTGTCAAAAAAAACTAAAAAAATACAGCACTGTTTTGTTTAGACTATTGCATGTTTCTTGTTCATAGCCATAATTTACAGATTTGTGCTACAGTTCACTCAATCACTAATTTGTTATTGACATGTGGCAGATTTGCTATATGATCTACTTTATGATCTGTTGAAAACGTTTTAATAAAAAAAAGAACCAACTGTTTCACGTTGCAATGCATCTGTACTTTGATAGCTGGTTATTTACAATATTAATGTCTTTGTTTCTTTTGCAGCTTATACCACTATCCAAAAAACTAAGCAATTAATGAAAAGTGTAATATTTCTCAGTACGTGAACGTGTCTGAAATCACATATGAAACTTGTCACAATAATGTGTTGAGCAATAAAAGGACTGTCCCATATACATCAGGATAAAATAACAGCACGTCACACACTAGTGTTTGCTCTACTCGTTGATAGGTGGCGCTAATGCACTCATATGTGTGCAATCCGACCTAAAACAAGAAGAAGAAGACCTCCATCGTCTCATCAGCGTTTGTTCTCCTGAGATAAGACAATCAGTGCACGGTGCTTCGTGTAACTGTACTATTATCAAAACACAGCAGCATTTTACAGAGTCATTCTGTATCGTTTTCATTTCCTTCAGTGATATTTGTGCGTCTTGTCTGGCGATGCAATTAAACATTCAGCCTAGCAGACAACAACAATGTGAGGAACTAATGCTAAATACATTTAAGACCTGTGTTTTTTGTGTGTGTGTGCTTTTATATCCGTGTATTTAATTATTTGGAGCAATAACGGTTTTGTGTGTGTGTGTGTGTGTGCTTTTATATCCGTGTATTTAATTATTTGGAGCAATAATGGTATTGTTTTTGAATGTCACAAAATACGATCTGAGGTGAATTAATGGGAGTCTATCTTGATTTGTTTTCATACAAATTCACATATTATATGTATTGCCTGTGGGTTAATGCATTTTTAGCATGATCTATTTTGACATGAAGATGCTTGATTGATTGTATGTAATACTCAATTTGATGATGAAAGCATTGAATTTATAACTGATTTATTTTCACAGCAATTCACCGACAGTTCAGCGGTTTACCAATAAATGCTGGCATGTTCCCATTAGCCTAAAAGTGAAGAAGATAAAGCTGGTGAGAGAAAATTGAAAATATGAATGATCCAGAGTCCTGCAGAATAAAACAGGAAGATATTGAACAACAAATAGGTTGGTGTTTGTTTTTGATTCTTTAATAAGGTTATAATATTTAAAGCTGAAAAAATAATTGGGTTACAAATGGTCCAAAATCAATTATCAAGCAAGTACATAAACAATCAGTGTTCAAAAGTGTCTCCTTACCATTGCCTGATTCAAAACAGTAAGCTTGTACACTGCAAATAATAATAATAAAAAAATTATAATTTCTTACTGAGTATTTTTGTCTTGTTTTATAATATAATTATCTAAAAAAAAACTTGAATCAGGATGAATTTACTTGACAAGTAATATGACACAATCTCTTGTTTCCTGAAAAAATTGTGTTAGTTTTTGCTTAAAACAAGCAAAAATTATCTGCCAATGGGGTAAGACAAATAATCTTGTTTACCCTTGGAATTAAGATTATATGTATTGCCTCATTGACAGATATTTTTGTTTGTTAAGCAAAAACTAACACAATTCAGATTTTTTTTCAGGAAACAAGACAATATGTATTAAGTCATTTTACTTTTCAAGTAAATATATCTGATTCAATTATTTTTAGATATACTAGAAAACAAGACAAAAATACTCAGATGTATATTTTTTGTTTTATGTCATTGATTGATTGATTTTTGTTCATAAAAAACTGCAGCTTTAAAGCACAACATCCAGGTAACGTTTCATGAATTGAGCACAAAATAGAGTCTAGAACTAAATTTTCTTACCAAATATCATCTGAACCATTTTATATTTAAATATATTACAAAAATGTGAAACATGTATGTTACAGGGATGTAACATGTTTTAAACAAATTTAAATATAGTTGATGAAATATACAGCTAGTTCTCATTACAAAAAAATTCAATTTGTGCAATCTGTAATGTTTAAAAATAATTCAATAATTCAAATGAATGCATCAGAATGTTAATATTTCTACTATTATGACAGGATTCACTTGTTGATTTCATTTCACATTTCTCTTTATAATTTTTAATCTTAGTTTATTTATTTATCTTAGTAGTGTTTTAGTGATTTGCTGAAAATCAAACTTGTTTTGTTTTACTTTCGTTTTAGACCTGATAGAAGAGAACAGGGAGATTGAAGAACTCATTGAAGCAGGGGAGAAACATCAGGTCAAAACTGAAGAGATATCCTGGAGCTCCTCGTTGATCAATGACAATAAACGTTTCACTTGTTCTCACTGTGGAGAGTGTTTCTCAAGCAAGCAAAATCTTGACCATGACATAATATTTCATCATGAAGGGAAGCCATATGCATGTTATGAGTGCGAGAAGATGTTCACAATAAATGGAAACCTTATTGAACACATGATAATTCACACAGCAGATATGCCACACACATTCGATCAATGTGGGAAAAGTTTACCACAAAAACAAAGCCTTGAAGAACATAAGAAAATCCATGCTCTGGCAAGGCCGTGCGAATGTGATCAATGTGGGAAGAGTTTCCCATATAAAGGAAACCTTGACAAACACATGAGGATCCACACTGGAGAAAAGCCACACAAATGTGATCAATGTGGGAAGAGCTTTGCACAAAAAGGAAACCTTAAAGTACACATGATAATCCACAGTGGAGAAAAGCCATACACATGTGATCAGTGCGGGAAGAGTTTCACACATAAAGGAAACCTTAGTATACACAAGAAAATCCACGCTGGAGAGAAACCATATGCATGTGATCAATGTGGGAAGTGTTTCATACAAAAAGTGCCTTTTAATGATCACATGAGGATCCACACTGGAGAAAAGCCGCACACATGCGACCAATGTGGGAAGAGTTTCGCACAAAAAAGAAACCTTAACGTACACATGAAAGTCCACACTGGGGAGCGGCTGTTCACATGTGATCAGTGCGGGAAGAGATTCTCACATAAAGGTAATCTTAAGGAACACATGAAAATCCACTCTGGAGAGAAGCCACATGCATGTGATCAGTGCGGGAAGAGTTTCATACATAAAACAAGCCTCAGCGAACACATGACAATCCACACAGGAGAGAAACCACATATGTGTGCTCGATGTGGGAAGAGTTATACACAAAAAGGAGGCCTTAAAGAACACATGAAAGTCCACACTGGAGAAAAGCCACACACATGTGATCAATGTGGGAAGAGTTTCAGAAAATCGTGCGTTTTTAAAGTACATCTGCTTAGTCATTCTAGAGAAAGACTATATAGCTGTGATCAATGCGATAAAACTTTTTTTAGGGTAGATTTCCTGAAGGATCACCTGAAAGTTCATACAAAGGAGAAGCCTTATGTGTGCTCTTTGTGTGGGAAGAGTTTTAGTCAGATGGGTAGTTTAAAACTACACCAGAAAAGACACAGCGGTGTGAAGGATCATGTTTGCTCTGAGTGTGGGAAGACTTTTTTTACAGATGGTGCACTGAAAGTGCACAAGACAGTTCACACTACAGAAACACCTTACAAGTGTTCACACTGTGACAAGAGATTCAAACGGTCAGAATATCTGAGAATACATGAGAGGATCCACACTGGAGAGAAGCCGTATCACTGCCATTCATGTGGGAAGAGTTTCACTCATTTTTCTTCTCTAACCACTCATAAAAAAACGCATGTCTGAAATTAGAGTGATTATGGAGTAGTAGTTTGAGATATATTGATAATTGATTAATCAAAGATTATTAGAACAAGTAATGAACAGATTGTTGATTATTTTGTTTTTGTATTAATCATTGTTCTACTCATTTTATTACCATTATTCAGTTTATTATTCATAACAGCCCCCCCCAGGCCGTATCCCACCTGAACAACACATAACACACATCAGTATTGCACATCTGTAAATAACTCATCAAACCTTCTGTAAATAGCACATATGCACATTCACAGTTCTGTCAATGGACATTTTTCCTTTTTCTGTATATTTTTATTACTATTGTCTGTTCTCTCTAATATTAGTGTTGTATTACCTTAATTTGATGTGTGTCTGCACTATGTTTGTACTTCTGTACTGGAAGCTCCTAACACTAAGACATTGCTTGTGTGTGTAAACACACTTGGCAATAAAGCTCTTTCTGATTCTGATTCATTGGAGTGTTGCCAACTATTTTCAATGGAAAGTAGCTAAAGTATGCTCGAAAAGTCGCTAGATGACGTCATGCGCAAATTTGCATATTAATTACGTAATCACGTCCTATTTTGCATTAATCCGTGCTCACGTAATGTACTTTAATATACTAGCCGAATGTCCAGTATAAAACTGTTATCATTTAATGTTACATATTTTCTGTCAGACAACGGAACTGAACTTGTTAACCAGCAGTTACATCATCTGCAATGTATGTGTATATGAGTTTAATAAGTTTAATTGAGTTTATTGTTGTGTATGAGTAAGTACAATCATGTAGTCGCTCAGACGTAGCCCAGTAAACGATCTCAGAGGAGTTCAGAAACTGGAATGAACTAAAGCTCTGTGACAGTGAGTAATATAAGTGCATGAGAAGAATCAACAACGAAAAAACGGTCAAATTAAGTAGTTTTATTTCAAACAAAGGAGAAGCAGGCAAGTGATTGGTCCGTGGCAACACCGTGTGCACATGCGCAGCTCATTCACATCTATGTCAGCTGTGCTGCTCCTCAGCCGGAGCCAGCGCTCACTGATCAGAGCAGACACAGGGAGAGGTGTAACTCAAGATCTCGCGCTCGCAGGACAGTACTGGTGACATTTGGAAAGTTGCTAAAGTTTGTCCAAAAGTCGATAGATTTGTCGCTAGGCGCTTTAAAAAAAAAGTCGCTAAATCTAGCGACAAATTCGCTAAGTTGGCAACACTGCATTGGTCTTTCTCTATTTTTAAATGTATATTCAGTTAGGAGTTGGTAGCGCCAACAAGGATTAAATTAAGCAAAGTTTAGAGCGAATCAAGGATTTGTTGATCTGGGTTTTATTTTAAATTGGGTTGTGTAGCACCACTTCCCTGATAGCACACATACATCTCAGAGATGTCTATTGGATGTCTGCATTTACATATGCAAGACGTATTTTTTTAGGGTGTTTGCTCATCTGCAATACGTCTATAGGACGTCTTCTTTTAGATGTCATATAGACGTCTATTAGATGTCTTTAAGATGTTTATGATTTAGAATGTATGTAAAACTGACATCTGAAAGATGTCTGCCAGACGTTTGTAGACAGCAGATGCTTTCCAGATCAAGAGATCTTTAACAGACATCTTGCAGACGTACGTGTGCTATCTGGGTTAAATTTAAACAGATTAACAAATCGGGATTTGAATTCTAACCTGTGATTAACATCTCAAGCTACGATTAATTTTATCCGCCATGATGGCTTCATGATTTAATCAAACAGCAACAATGTTAATATTCCTTATTCTAACCGTTTCTCTGACATCAGTTGCTTTTGTTAATAACTTAAATAAATTAGTGACATGTCAGCCTCTTTATAAACTGCTATGACTGTTGATCAAATGTTGAAGCAGTGTATGCGGATTTACTACGGGCTGCCAAGACCCTCACAATGCACTTTAATATTAATTTTTTATTTGTAAAAAACACCTCTCTGAAACTTGACGACACACCCACTGTTTCTGTCTATGTTCAATCAGCCACATATTGTAACTATAGGTGCACTATTTTATTTTAAACCTCAACGTCTGTATATTTAAAGTTAAGACCTAATTAAGATTTAAATCTGAGTTTGGAGATATGAGAGCAGCAGGATTAAAGTGAATCTACCTTAAATATAGAATAAATCCAGGATCAAAATTATAGTTTAAATGTAAACCTGCTTCTTTTTAAACAAGGTTTAAATGTTGATGCAACACAATGATTAGATAAGCCTTGATTTAATCTAGATTTAAGATTAATCCTTATTGGTGCAACCCACCCTTTATTCGTTTACTTATTTCCTATCTCTCTCAATGCTTGCTATCGTTGTTTAATTTTGTGGTTGTATTGTTTGTAAGAGATTAGAGAATGTCTTTCTTCATAGTAAATTCCCTGTTGTTAAATCAACACTTCTCGGTGTACACATGAGAACCACTGACAGGGTGGTAAAAGTAACACCGAAGCAGTGTTAGAGTTAATTAGGTACTTAAGTGGTTAATACTATACTTTTACATATTCTTCCATTATTTAAAAACTGTTGCTTTAATTGTCTTAAACAAAACTGAAAATCATAAAGAAGACCTTTATCTCAAAATATATGCATTCATTTTAGCGATTCTCATTTGCTACTTAAATCTACAACATTTAAAAAAACATAAAATATTAGATCAATAAGCACAGAATCAAATTTGGACTGCTGCGCACGATCGCTTCAAAGATCAGATAAATATACACGTGCATGTTGAAAAGCGAATGTTTTTCAAAGTGCTAAGCCACGTTTTTGTGTCATCTAGTGGTCTAGATGAAAATGATATCAAAGGCACCTTTTACCCCGGGGCGCCCATTGTACCCTTGTGAATTTACAAAAAAAAAAACCTTCTCTTATGCTGCTGGTTTTGCTTGTTACTTTATTTATATGCATTTTAGAAAAACAAAATATATGTCAAACTGACATTTATACATGTACCTTTACATTTGAGACAGGTATTGATCCATTAGTACACTCAAGTGTGAATGTTGACCATGAAATATAGCAAATTTGTAGAAAATACACTTTAACTTCACGGACTGGCACCAAACCAAATTAAACATTAGACATTTAAAACAAAAAAGGGTATGTTTTATACATCAAAATTTACAGTAGGCACTAATCACAGAAATAAATATAAAACAAGCACACTGGGCCAAGTTGGATGAAATGACTCAAAATGCTGCCCTGCTTGCTTAATTTTGAACAATACCAAAAATGGTAAATTCTACAATAGATTAATTACAGCTCAAAACCAGCCTAAAATATGACACTGTGCACATTTTTACTCATCAGTATTATCACTATAACTATCATCAGAGCCATAATCCCATGCATCTCTTATCTCTGTTTCCTGGGAAACTCAGTACAAGACAGTTTTGCAGACATACAGGAACATCTTTCAGTGTCACATTTGCCTTGCTTGCAACTGCAGTGGACTACCTGCAAGACACTTTCAGGGGCAGGATTTCTAGTCATCCAGGTCACTGTTAACTCCCCATCCTCGAGGTGCCATCCATTGCCAACGGGGGAAGGGGCACACATTATACCTTTCAGAGAATGTCTCATTATGGCTGCTTGGTAGTTTGCCCTTTTGCAGTGTTGGTACAGGGCATCACTTTCGGAGGCATGGATCGTAGTGGCAAAGCTGGTGATGCCATGCAGAATGCTTTGTATTTTGCATCGCTCACACTTTTGGCAGATGACTGGCCATATAGGTGACAGACATATTTGCAAAGTACTTCAAAGGTAGACTGGTCCAGGTTAAAACTGCTACCAAGATTTGTAAATGCTGTCAGGTATTCCTCTTTCTCACAAGCAACAGAAAATGCCTTTCTTTTTCCTTTGCCATTAAAGGCGCTGGTAGAGTCACAACCTGAGAAGGTATGGGTCCCAATGAGTGCCAAACATTCACTGGTGTCAAGAGCTGATGACACCTTAGCTAAGTCTATGATCCTTGCTTTGTTGCCACTCCCGTGAAAAAAAATACAATCTACATGGTTAATCTGACTTAATGCAATCACTACCACATCAGTATCAGGGCTCTTGATGACTACTGTTTGATGTTTCTGTGCAGCATGTTGTGCATGAAAAACAACCTGGTGTCACATTCCTCACGATCACATATCAGATCTTCAACAGCACTGAGAGTTTGTAAACCCTCCATTACAGGCACGCAGTGACACTGGTCTCCATGTGCTATGCACAAGCCTAATTCCTTGCCCACAGCGGTAAGTTTAGCATCTCGCCACATAACATTCTGCTAGAGGAATTCTGCCAGTGTCTCATTGTTTGTTCCATCTAAAATAAACTTGTTCTATTGTTTTGGTGTCTTCTGATCCCATCCATAAATGTTCACCAGTTGTGTGACACCACCACCACTACATGACCATTCTAGATTTGTAAAACTCATTTCCAGATACTGGTCAATCACAAAATATATCCATGTACAGTTGTGCTGTAGAGCAAGCTTGACTATGTACTGTAGTATGGTCTCTGCAAGCTCTACGAAGGTACTTGTTATGGACCGAATGGCTTGAATGACGGCCATTCCATCAAGAAGAATAGCTCCATCTGCCGGTAGTTTGTCAACTACAACCCGAATTCCAGAAATGTTGGGAGGTTTTATTTAATTTTTTTATGCCTGCTACAGGTCTCAAAAAAGTTGGCATGGGGGCAACTTAGGGCTGAAAAAGCAAGATATTTTAAAAGGATTCAACTGGGAGGACATCTAACAACTAATTAAGTTAATTGACATCAGGTCTGTAACATGATTAGCTATAAAAGGGATGCCTTAGAGAGGCAGAGTCTCTCAGAAGTAAAGATGGGCAGAGACTCTCCAATCTGTGAAAGAGTGCATAAAAAGATTGTGGAATACTTTAAAATCAACGTTTCTCAATGTCAAATTGCAAAGGCTTTGTAAATATCATCATCTACAGTGCATAACATCATCAAAAGATTCAGATAAACTGTAGAAATCTCTGTGCGCAAGGGACAAGGCAGAAGACCTTTGTTGGATGGCTGTGGTCTTCGGGCCCTCAGACGACACTGGATCGCTCATCGGCATGATTCTGTCATTGACATTACTAAATGGGCCCAGGAATACTTCCAGAAACCACTGTCGGTAAACACAATTTGCCATGCCATCTACAGATGCCAACTAAAGCTCTATCATGCAAAAATGAAGCCATATCTGAACATGATCCAGAAGCGCCGTCGTGCCCTGTAGGCAAAGACTCATTTAAAATGGACTGTTTCAAAGTGGAAAAGTGTTCTGTTGTCAGACGAGTCCAAATTTGACATTCTTCTTGGAAATCACGGAAGCTGTGTCCTCCGGGCTAAAAAAGAGGGAGACCTTCCAATGTGTCATCAGCGTTCAGTTCAAAAGCCAGCATCTCTGATGGTATGGGGGTGCATATGTGCATACGTTATGGGCAGCTTGCATGTTTTGGATCGCACTATGAATGCTGAAAGGTATATAAAGATTTTAGAGCAACATATTCTCCCCTCCAGACAATGTCCATTTCAGTGAAGGCCTAGTTTATTTCATAATAACTGTTATAATATCAGAGGTGAAAACTGTATATTATTGAACTAACTTTAATTTTAATGGTATCCCATGACCAAAAAATTAAAAAGACAGAAAAAATAAACAAGTGCGTGGCAGCAGCTAAAAATTAAGTATAAAAAACACAATTCAATCAAGGTAAAGCTTTAAGCATGAAAGGTTCATGGGTGTGCTAAACGACTTTACAAACATTTTATGTTAAATATCATTCAGTGTCTATTTAAATGCACTGCAGCTATTTCCACATAGTCTAACACTCTCTTCACATAATTAAACAATCTCTAATCCAACCTGTTACATTTCTTAATTAGAGTAATACAATGAATTACTGACTACTACTCAGTCGACAGCAAGCACCAGTACCACTGGAATGAAGAGGAGCTGGTCAAGTATTGGAAGAACTTTAAAATCCAAAAGTAAAAAGAATAACTGTTGCTTGTGTATTAGGAAATAAAGATGACCAAAAAATTGTAAACAATTTGTGTTTATTTAACAGCTGTGGTGGTGGTACGACTTGTACTACCCCTCCATCTGGCATCCTTCCATTCCATACAGTAATTAGTTTCCTTTTCAGAAGGTGCGATGGTGCGATGGATAAGCAGGGATATGCTTATCATCAATGCATCCAACCACACTGGAAATCCTGAAGGAAATTCGGATTCTTGGGTTACTTTCAGATGTCACAGAAAGATGTAATCAAGTGAACGTCATTTATCAGATTAGCCTCATTTAAACTGATTTTTACACCACTGACCTAGAATCCTGTGAAACTCCTCTTTGACGAATTTGTGCTCAGGAAAAAAATTATCAGAATGGGTGAGAGGGATGCACACTTTAGAATACGGTGTAAAAAAATACAATACAAAATAAATAATAACATAAGGTAATTAGACTTGTTTCCACGAAGGGAAAAACTAATTTATTTATTTATAAAAAAAAATATTTGGCAAATTAGCTTGCAATGGGGTAAGAAATAAAAAATAGCCTATTCTTGTTTCCGTTTGCATTAAGATTGTTTTTCTTACCCTATGGAGAACAATTTTATATTTTAACAAGGCTAAATATCTAGACTAAATATCATTTTTCATCTATACAAAATGCATCTTAACTTAAGAATTTTTTAATATTTGTAATTGAAATAAGACAAAAACTCAGATTAAAATATCGCTTACACTTTTGAAAGGGGGAGGAGATGGAAAGAAACTCTGGCTTTACCGAAGAAAACCTGCTCCCGACCAGATTAGATTTTCAGAGTCAGTTATCGTGGTAATCTGAAAGAGAAACGGGCTTGACTTACCCTGCTTTCCCGGGTTTGACAAACCTCCCATTTTGAAATGGAAACCCAGAGTTTCCCTCATTTCAGGGTTAACATACTTTCAGTTAACCTCCTTTCTGAAACAGGCCCCTATTGTTTCATATAGGCCAGGGATCCTCAAATCTGGCTCACAAGATCCACTTTCCTGCAGAGTTTAGTTCTAACTTTAATCAAACACACCTGAGCATGTCTTCAGGATCATCAGAAAACCACATGTGGGTGAGTTTGATCAAAGTTGGAGCTAAACTCTGCAGTAAAGTCAAGTCAAGTCACCTTTATTTATATAGCGTTTTTACCAATACAAATAGTTTCAAAGCTGCTTTACTGTATCAAATAGGAAAATGGTGTGTCACTAATACAAAATGACAATAGTAAACATAACATTTTCATTAAAGGCAGTTCATCATTCAATGATGTCATCGTCCAGCTCAATTCAGTTGAATTAGTATCTGTGCAATCAAGTCGACGATATCGCTGGAAATGAAGTGTCCCCAACTAAGCAATCCAGAGGCGACAGCGCAAGGAACCAAAACTCCATCGGTGACAGAACGGAGAAAAAAACCTTGGGAGAAACCAGGCTCAGTCGGGGGGGGGGTAGTAGTTCCCCTCTGACCAGATGAACCAGCAGTTCAATTCCAACTGCAGCAAAGTCAGATTGGTTGTATACATTACATAGTGGTTTGTAAATGGCAGTGGAAGACCTTGCCCTATGCCCCAGAGTTCCCTTATAGAATGAAGCTTGTTTGGTTCTTGTCTGAAGCCTGGTTTGAGTCTTGAGACCAATGAACAATGAGCTTTTGGTAATAATGAGGGGCTTGTGACAGAATTTGTTTTATTATTTTGTTTATTTTTAATACTAAAATTTTCGATTTTACAGACAAAGATTGTAAATTACATGAAGACTACTTGACGGTTCCATAATAATACAAATGATATCATGACTTCACATCATAATCGATCTAACATAATAACTGTACTAATGGTTTGTTGGGAAAATATTCAAGAACAGGAGGAAAAGAAAATACCACAATGATGTCTTTTTCTTCTCTTATGAATGTAGGATGGAGAGATACATATCAAGGACTAGTAAAGCAAGCTACACTTACAAAGATACAGTATATCTATTTTAACATGATATTCATGGGTTCCATCTGTCTCAGTGCTGAAAGTCTTTATACAAAGTTACATGCATAGACAGCTAAGAACCTATGATTATAATGGATTTGTCCTCATTAACACAGGTATATATGTTAATTATTCGCTGTTTTTTGTTTTTTAGGTTGTGCTGCACACTTCCTGAAAAGTGAAGCCAAAGCATTTTGATCGCCCCCAGGTGAATCTAAATCATATTACACTTCAAATAATTTTTTCACAAAGATGGTTTCTGTACATTTTATTTGTTTTAATCATGTCACGAATCCGGTCTATGAACTTCCGTTCACTCACCACCAGAGGTCACCTGTTCACCACATGGACTCTTGCACTACACTAACTGTTCACCCCGGACTACAATTCCCATCATCTATTGCACTGATAACGCACACAGCTGAATGCACTAATTACACCCAATTTTGGTCTTCCAAACTTTATAATGTCAGTGAACAGGGGCGAAACTAAGTTAGCAAAGTATAATTTTGTGATGTAGCAATGAAATTCTTGTTCATACTTTAATTTGGAGTTAAAATAACTTTTAAATACATTTGCGCCGGTATATGAACATCCCGATTCCATCCACACTGCTGAGAACACTGTTTAGATCAGGGGTCTCCAACCCTGCTCCTGGAGAGCTACCATCCTGCAGATTTCAGCTCCAACCCAAATCAAACACGCCTGAATCAGTTAATCAAGGAGTTCAGGGATACTTGATAATTACAGACAGGTGTGTTGCAGCAGGGTTGGAATTGAAGTCTGAAGGACGGTAGCTCTCCTGGAGCAGGGTTGGCAATCCATGGTTTAGTTGAATGTCTAGGCCTAATAAACAATAATAAAAACACACAACAAATATGACAACGGTGAAAACAATATTAAGAAACTATTGTTTCGGCCTCAAAGATCACAGAAAGTGGCTAATTTATTATGCATTCAATCCAGACGTTCTTGTTTTGGAAAATCATGTCTGAACCACTCCATGTCTCCTGACATAATGTGCATCTTATGATGTAGGCTACTCATGCTGTTCATATTTCATAATCAACATAGATTACATTTTAAAAATATATATTTTAATATTTAAACAAATATGAAAACAGCATACATTTTCTTTTATGGCTACAACACTTTCATGTCGAGAAATGTCATGTTGGCGCGGGATTTGAGTGAATGTTTTTACAGGTGAGTGTGAGCATAAGCGTTGTCTTGGCCAGAGAGCAATTGAGTGGAGCGCGCTGGCGTAAAAGCGGAGTATTGAGCACTCACATGCTATGAGCAGGAGTCAGATTTCAGTGATCACAGGTCGAGAGTAAGCGACGATGACTGACAAGATCCTGAGCTCATTGACAAATATATTGTAAGATGTGCTCCTTTAACACAGAGTAAGCGTGACCCAGACCCGTGACACAGCAAGTGTTCATTCAAAAACGATTCTAATACACTGCATATTGATAGCGGCTCCCTGATGGGCAAAAATTATATAGGCTTACAATATTAAAATATTTGCACATTGCGGGAGAAGGTGGTAATGGTCAGAAGTTCAGTGGGAGCGGGCAGGAGCGGAATAAAAAAAAAACAGTCTTGCACAGGGCTCTAGTAGGATGTAGCATAAGCGAGAAGCTAAATACTTTACTTTATAAAGTTTTAAATATGGATATTTTTTATTACAAAAACCCATCAATTCGCCTCAGAAGACCTTTAGTAACGCCCATAAACTGTTTTGAGTAGTTTTATGATGGATGGAGGGACTTTTTTGAGTTTCAAACTCATGGCAGCTATTCACTTCCATTAAAGCTTGGAAGAACCAGTATACATTTATTATAACGCCGATTATGTTTGTCTGAAAGAAGAAAGTCATATAGACCTAGGATGGCTTGAGAGTGAGAAAATCATTGGCTAATTTTGATTTGTGGGTGAACTAACCCTTTAATTATAAGCTGTTAAGATATCTGCACCATCTAGTGATACTGGCGACTTCAGTTTTCTAAAATGGAAGAGAGTGAAAACACGTCCTCCATATTTATTTATTTATTACAGTCTATAAACATGTTTTCAATCTTAAATCATATGCTAAATGTTCAGTATTACTGGAATCACATTTTGCAAAGCTGCTATTCTCTTATTATAAGGGAAACAGCAGGTGACCGCTGAAAGTGTTATAATTATTCCCGTTATCATATATACTCCTGCCAGACCAAAGTCTGACATAGACGACATCTCAAACCTCCAGGATCAGCACAACTGCTTTTGAGGAGTTTACATCGTACTGATCCTGACGAGCATGTGCTATAAGCACCTTCTGTCCATTCTTCACAATGGAGGCAGTTGATGGTTTTGATTGACCACCATGACCATATACAGAGAAGTTGAACATGTATGCTCCTTTCATTGGGGCTGTGAAAATACCTAAAGCAAATAACAATAGATAAGCTGTTTCCTGTATGATTGCTGAATTACCAAGCACAGTGTAATACTTTTAAAACATGGCAGATCATTTCATTATCTAATTCACATTGCACAACTGTAGAGAGGTCTGAAAGTAGCAGAAGTCTTTTCATTACTATAAACTGTGTTTTTTGGCTCCATTTAGTTGATAATTACCTGTAATTGGGTTGTAGGCGTTTCCTATGTTTGTGAAGACGTTCCTGAAGCTTAGTGTGATTTCAGTGGTAAAAGGACCAATATCTGCAATGTTTCCAGATTCTACCAGCGAAGCTGAAAACGCTATCTCTCTTTCTGTTTTTGAAAAACACAAGCAATATTTTGATATATTACACTGAGGATGTACACACTGAATTGAACCTCATTCAAACACACAGTTTCACCTCTATTTTCCTTTCTCAACTCCTCCACTTGACTCTGAGTAAGAGTTGACATTTCTGTGAAGGAATAAAGATTGTGTTAAATGATGCTTATTATGCTTATTGTAATAGGTAACACAAAATACACTCAGTTTTACACTATGTGCCAGACTGCATTAGTGAAGCTGAAAATGCAATTTCTCTGTCTGTTATTGAAAATCATAAGCAATATTGTGATATATTAATTACTGTATTACACTGAGAATGCATTCACGTTCAAACACAATGCTTCACCTCTGTGCTCCCTTTTCAACTCCTCCACTTGACTCTGAGTAAGATGTGAAATTTCTATGAAGGAATAAAGATTGCATTAGAATACATTTTTAATGCTTTGTGACAGATAACACAATTTACACAGTATACACTCAGGTTTACATTAACATTTACAATATGAAGTGTATTACATTGGTGTTTTAAGGTAAGATACCATTCATTTTCTTGCTCAGCTCTTCCAGGATGAACATCTGTTGTTCCCTCAGTCGTGTTTCTAAGGCTTATTGTAACAGATAGAAAACTGTCCACATTTATTTTTACACTAACACTGACACTGTATCACATCAGTGTTTTACTTTGAGGATCACAAAAAAAACTGAATGTTTTGGTGAGGTACCATAATTTTTCTTGTCCAGCTCTTGCATGATGAGCGTCTGTTGTTCACTTAGTTGTGTCTCTAAGGCTCCGATGATGGCTTTCTGCTCTGTAACGGTGGCGGTCAGTTCTCTCAGTGCTGCGTGGATGTCAGAGAAGCTCAGATGGCTGTATTGTAGGCTGTCAGTTGAAGCATCAACTCTCAGAGTTTCTGTTCGAGGTGGATTCTGTCTTCTGTCCTCAGAGCTGAGCTGTTGATTGATCTCATTCTCAGTAAGTCCTCCATCGACCTGCTGTACAACAAACACAAAGGTTTCCAACAGCAGCAGTGTACATAACAAACCCTTCATTTTTCACTGATGTTTGCGTCCAGCTCTTGCGCTTTCATCCCCACAGCCCTGCATGCTCTTTTTTATAGAGTCCTGATTTACTGCTTTTTGTACTTGATTTTTTATTGCCTCAGATAAAAGGTCTTTACAGTTAATAGTTAATCATAATTAAAGGAATGTTCAGGGTTCAGTAGATGTTTAGCTCTATACATTATTTGTGTGGCACTAAGTTGAGCAGAAAAGGAAATAACATATTTTTATAATCAATATTTAAAATTATATTTTAACTTTCTGATATCCATCTGCAGCTATCCAAATTACTAGGTTTACCAGTTTTATGTTTTTATGACAAAAGAAAGAAAACAAAAACTGGATGTAAATTTACACAGACATAATTAATAAGTGATGTTTACATATAAGTATAATGTCAAAGCCTTGTGGCAATACTACTGATATAGGGCAACTTATCTCGTTATTTCGACATAACTTGTTATTTCATCATAATAGCTCATTATTTCAAGATATTAAGTCGTTATTTTGACATTCAATTCAAGATTATTTGTAAAGCGCTTTTCACGATACAATCATTGCAAAGCAGCTTTACAGGAAATTAAGTTTCTACAATAGATTTATATATTTCAGAAACTTAATATATTAAACTTATGACAACATTTGGTTAATTCCTGTATATTGTCTGAGGGTTTGGCATCCTCTCTTCTCAGGTGTTTGATCATCTCGGATCATTTAAGGGTTGGATTCAGACTGAAGCTTGTGTAGTTACTAGAAACAGATAAACAAATAGAAACATAATTAGCATAGCTGTTGTTCCATCCAAGCAATAATTATTTGTTCAACCCAAGCTAAAGCATAATAATGTGCGTTTGATCAGATATACTGGCCGTACAAGATTGTGAGATGCATTATATGAATGCTTGGCTAAAGAGATGTCTTTCGTCTAGATTTAAACAGAGAGAGTGTGTCTGAACCCCGAACGTTATCAGGAAGGCTATTCCAGAGTTTGGGAGCCAAGTATGAAAAAGTTCTACCTCCTTTAGTGGACTTTGCTATCCTAGGTACTACCAAGAGTCCAGAGTTTGGGGTCCTTAGGGAACGGGTTGGATTCTAGCGTGATAGAAGATTAGTTAGGTATGCAGGAGCTAAATGATTTAGGGCCTTATAGGCAAGTAATAATATTTTGTAACTGATACCAAACTAAATAGGTAGTCAGTGCAGAGACTGTAAAATTGGAGTAATATGATCATATTTTCTTGACCTGGTAAGGACTCTTGCCGCAGCATTTTGTACTATCTGTAGCTTGTTTATTGAAGATGCAGGACAACCACCTAGCAGTGCATTACAATAGTCCAGTCTAGAGGTCATGAATGCATGAATTAACTTTTCTGCATCAGAAACACTTAACATGATCTGTAGCTTGGCAATGTTTCTAAGATGGAAGAATGCTGTTTTTGTATGCTGAATGCTGACATAACTTGTTATTTTGACATATCTCGTAATTTCAAAATATTAAGCTGTTATTTCAACATAAATCATTATGTCGACATGACTCGCTATTACGACTTAATATCTTATTTCGACATAATATCTCGTTATTTCAACAATTTCTTGTTATTTCCAGATATTATTATTATTTCGATATAATGCGTTATTGGGGTTTAATGGGGTCCCTCTCGTTGTAAGGAAAAACATTGTTTTATTGTTATGACTATATTCGTAGAATTATTTTATTTTATTTTATCACCGTTTTAGGTGTGTTTATTCAAGTTAAAGCAGTCAAATGCTTTAACTCGACTGGTGGGTTACTGACAATTCGGCAACACGTATTTCTCTTTTAAAACGGTTTTTATTTCTGCGACGTCGCGGCTGAAACAACAACATACAAACTATGACAATTATAATCTCAGGTACTGATTACGTGCTTTATTCAATGTTGAAAGTGTCTAATGTGAATGTGATTATCATATTGCGTGACATTCAGGTATGGCGCCTGCATATAGGCAAACTAGGCAAGTAGGTATAACTGCAGACCAAAGATCTCCAAAATGGGGCGTGAACTCCAAAAGTAGGCAGAACCTACAAAATGGGGCGGGGTCTCTTGAAATTTGCAGGGTAGGAGGGGGTCGTGACGCTGAGTGTAGCTAAAAAGATGCCATTGTCCGGTGAGGTCCGGTTGGGGAGTTACAGAATGGCCCATCTTGGCGAACTCATATTGCATCTTTCCAATCAACTGTGGGGCAGAGTTTGCGCTGAAGTTGATTGGAAGAAAAAAATATGCATGCGTGTCATGTACCTGTCTGTCTGCCACGCCCTATTTTGGAGCTCCCACCCCGTTTTGGACATCCCACCCCCATTTGGAGGCTGCAGTTACACCCTTATCAAACTAGGCAGGACAGAAAAAGGTAAGAGATTTCTATAGTAATGCCACTCACAAATTAATTTCCACAGCTATTCAAAGCGCTTCAGTCAACGAGCATGCGTACTGAACAAAACTCTGGCGTTTCAGAGAAGATTAATCTGAATGCCTCTGATTGACCACTGTATTCATAAGCTCAAAATAATTGTGTGTTGATTGGTTATAATGCACAACACTGTAAAAATGCGTAAAAATAAATATAATGCAGCATGACCAGATCCAAATTTGACACTTTTCATTAAAATGTTTTATTATTTATGACAATCATAACAGATTTTGTTTAATTTTAAAGGGACACTATTGTCCAATTAGGTGGCATTTTCATCCCAAACCCCCGTTATTTCCGACCCTTGGCAAGGGGAAGACTAACCATTATTGTGTGCATAATATTTATGCCATATATTAATATTTAAGATGTTTAGAACCGCTATGAATCGCTGTGCACAACAACGATGGGATTACGCCTGCACGAGGACAGCTGGAATAGATTTCTGTATCTATTATTGAGAATGAACTACAGAGAACCTGTGCTTTTCGTGTCCTGAACAGCATTTATGTTGAGCTGCTTACAGAGAATTCTCCCAAACATTTAGTTTGTAGACTTATAATTAATACTGGTTTTGTTCTCCCGTCTCCTTTGTTGTGCATTTTACTACAGTAATAAATAACATAAGGTAATACATTGCTCACATTATGGTACCATAAAACAAGTCATTGTAAACATTATCTTAAGTGCGTAAACCTACTTTCCCAAAATCAAAGGCATTCTTCATGTGAGGAGTTGTAAATCAGGTTAATAATTACTGGGGACAGTTACACTATTAAAATGGATGTGTTAAAACAACACAACCTGTAGTATATCTTAAAACACCTGTGTGTCTAGTTAAGGAAAACACATTTTGTGCTAATTGTAACTCAACCAGTGTGTTATTCTTCTTAACACAGGTTGATATTCTTCAAATATTTAAGTAGTGCACCTTTAAGAATAGCACATCTATGACATAAATTGTATGATTTTATGATACATTACTGTGTTAAAAAACAGATGTGTTAAAAACACACCTGTGTGGCAAGTTAAGGACAACACATTTTGTGTTAATTAAATTTTAACACAACCAGTGTTATTTTTCTAAACACAGGCTTGTGTTAAAATATATAATACACTAATGTGTCATAAAGCACACAATTTGTGTCATAAATGTGTTATTCTTAACCAGTTAAAATGAATGCAATACAAAAAAAAGCTATACAAAAAAAATATATACATATATATATACATATATAGTTAAATTTCGAAGCATTACAGTGGCATTTGTTTAATAGGACTTTTTTGCAGTCCAGTAATAGCTGAATGTCAGTCAATAAACCAAAGAGTGACACATTCATGATGTTCATTCAAATGATTTATTAACAGAAAGCATAAGCTAATCTGCTACTTCAACCTTTGATTCAGCAATGCACAAATATTTGTTTTGAAATACTATTGAAATTGCTTAGAAGTCAGTTATTTTGAATTATTAAAAGGGTCAAGAGACAAACTAAAGCAATCCTTGACCACTAATATGGTGGCATTTTTCTCATCTGATTAAATCCAAGGCTGTGGCTGAAATCAGTTTTAGTTCTTGTGTTTCTCTTTTCTTCAACGATGTTGATTGTTAACAGAAGGTGTTCATCACTAATGCACAATCATCATTTAATTAGTCTCTTAATTATCTCATTAACTTGAAATCTTTGAGGACTTGGGATTTGACATGAGACTTGCTTGTGACTTGAAAGGAATGACTTGGTTCCTTCTCTGATGAAATCAGCTGCTGAGTTAATGGGTGGAATAAACATATGGCAGGACTTTTACTTTCTGACCCCTGGACTTTACACCTCTGGTAAAAAGAAAGAGAGATAGAGAGAAACAACACAGTGTGTTCAACACAATATGTGTTAACTATCATCCAATCACATTACTGCCTACATCACTCCACAAGCTGTTAACCAAATTTTTGCCTCTTTTTTATCTCTTTAAAAGGTTGGGGACGTTATTTGGAGGACCTTCAGGGATTAACACTGCTCAGAGTGTATTTGGTAGGAATGGCGAGATGAAGCTTCATGAAGCTTGGTTCACAAAAGGGTTAATTTCTAGAGCAGTGCTTCCCAAACCTGTCCTGGAGGACCCCCTGCCCTGCACATTTTGTATGTCTCCCTAATCAGACACACCCGATTCAGTTCTTGCAGTCTCTACTAACGAGCTGATGAGTGGAATCAGGTGTGTTAGATAAGAGAGACATACAAAAGGTGCAGGGCAGAAGGGCCTCCAGGACAGGTTTGGGAAGCACTGTTCTAGAGGCTTAATTAGCTCACAATACCACCTGGTGGCCAAAGAGTGTAAAACAAGCAGATATATTACAGACAGAGGTGGATAGTCCAGGGGTCAGAAAGTAAAAGTCCTGCCATATGTTTATTCCACCCATAAACTCAGCAGCTGATTTCACCAGAGGAGGAACCAAGTCATTCCTTTTAAGTCACAAGCAAGTCTAGAGTCAAATCCCAAGTACTCAAAGAGTTCAAGTTAATGAGATAATTAAGTGACTAATGAAATGATAATTGTACATTAGTGATGAACACCTGCTGTTATTGAGAATTATAGAGGATCAGATGTTTATGTTTTATTGGTTAAAATGATTAAAATTTCCACCATCATGGAGGTCAGTGTTTGCTTTAGTTGGGGTCTTGACCCTTGACTTCTTGTGTTAGATCTCTCTCTGAGGCAATGCATGCGCCATTATAAAGCAGGGAGATCAGTGCTTTGCAGGGAGCACCTAAAAAATGTTATCATATGATGAGTTATTCATCAGGTGCTGACCTGTTTACATTCAAAATAACATTTCTTTATCATTTATATGTTCAGGTCTTCAAAAACCAACCCTGTGAAATTACAGCTTAAAATTATAGTGATGATTAAATGACTTTCACTTAATTAATTTTACATATATGTAATACATATAAATATTTTAGCTCAAGTGTTATTTAGACACACATAGACATCAAGAACCAGCATATCAATCTCAACAATGGTATAACAATCAACAAAATGCTTCATGTTGCAATGCATGCTGGGTAACACCATAGTAAAAACTCCCATCAAGCACTGCAGCATGAATAATTATTGTCACCATTGTTGAGGATCGTATGATAAGTATTTATTTTGTCCAATATTTAAGCATTGTGGGGATGCTTTTTTGCAGTTCTGTAGTAGCTGAATGTCAGTCAATAAACCAAAGCAATATACCTTCATGATTTGTTTATTCAAGTGACTTAAAAGCATTAAGTTTAAGCTTCATTTGCTTCCTCAAGCTTTTAGTTCAGCAATGTGCCAACGCACAAATGTTTGTTGTGAAGCATATTTGCAATTACAGCCTGATCTCGAATCTCCCATTTCTATCAAAGATACTAGAAAAGGTAGTATCCTCACAATTATATTCTTTCTTAGAGAAGAATGATATCTGTGAGGATTTCCAGTCAGGATTTAGACCATCTCATAGTACTGAGACTGCTCTCATTAGAGTGACAAATGACCTGCTCTTCACAATACATCTGAATACAGGGTGAGGAGTGTGTATCTCAGGGCTGTCTAGATAGTGCTACTGGGTGCTCAAAGAATGCGCAGATCAGCTCTCTGCAGTCTTCGACAAAGATCTTCAACCTGTCCCGATCAACAACATCCCATCCTGCCTGAAGTCAGCAATAATTATTCCATTACCGAAGAAAAACAGCCATCAGTAGAAACTACTGTCGGTTGCACTTACCCCAGTTATTGAAGTGCTTTGAGAGGTTGGTTCAGCAGCACATCAAAGCCAGCCTGCACTTTCGACCCATATCAGTTTGCATACAGAACCAATAGGTCCACAGAGGATGCCATTGCTATGCATTGCTCCACCTCTATGTGAGGATGCTTTTTATTGACTATATCAGCGTTCAACACAGTCCTCCCTGACAGGCTGGTAGCTAAGCTGCTGGACTTAGGTTTCTCTCCATCTATCTGTCACTGGATTAAGGACTTCCTGAATCAGATGGTTAGCTAGGCTCTCATTTCTCCTCCACTTTAACTCTGAGCACAAGGCTGCGTGTTGAGTCCACTTCTCTACGTCCTTTATACTCATGACTGTATTTCAATCCATCCTACCAACACTATCATCAAATTTGCAGATGACACAACCATAGTTAGACTCATCTCAGGAGGAGTGAAACAGTTTACAGAGATGAAATTCAGAGACTGACGGAATGGTGCACAGCAAATAACCTGGCTCTGTCAAAAACCAAAGAGCTCATCATTGACTTCCGAAAGCACAACACAAACCTTACACCATTGCACATCAGCGGGGTCTGCGTGGAGAGGGTTCCGGGGATTCTTGGGCAAATTGATATATCATATCAATCACAAGTGCAGTATGGAGTCAAGGCTCAGTACTGCCATTACTTTTCACGCTTTACATGTTACCCTTAGGAAATATCATCAGGAAAAGTGGTGGTGTAACAAAGTAGCTTTACTTCATTACACTTCAAGAATCTGTACTTTGCTGGAGTAGGTAACTTTTACTTCACTACATTCCAAAGCATAAGATCGTACTTTTTACTTCACTACATTTCATAAAACATATTGTTACTCCTTATTCATAATCATATACACAATCATCCCTCAACAGCTCACATAAACTGGTCCAGCTGGGGCTCAATACATCGCTGTGCAACTGGCTGTTGGACTTTCTGAAGACCTCAGGCAGTACGGGTCGGCAGTAACACATCCAGCACCATCACACTGAACACAGGGGCCCCCCAAGGATGTGTGCTGAACTCTGCTTGCACACCGTTGCTTCATTAAATTTGTTGTTGTTTGTGAGACAAACTGCGAGGTGACCTGGCCGGATGGTGCAGTGCTCGAAGGAGATTGTCGTTGACTTCAGGAGAGTACTCTCTGCATGGCCATTACTGGGTTTCACGCTTTACATGTTACCCTTCAGAAGAGCCAGAGGAAATATCATCGAGAGGAAACCAGTGGTGGTCAGTAACAAAGTAGCTTTACTTCATTACGGTACTTAAGTACATTTTTCAAGTATCTGTACTTTGCTGGAGTAGACCTCATTTAACTACCTCTTCTTTGAATACTGCTTTGAGTAACTTTTACTTCACTACATTCCAAAGCATACAAGATCGTACTTTTTACTTGCACCACTACATTTCATGTGGTAAAACATACTTTGACTTTACTCCTTATAATACATCACGTGCTCCGAGACGCAGAAGCGGTGTCTGATTCATGAACAAACTGATTATTTTCAATGAACCTGTGAAATCGGTTCACAAATCGCAACAAAGGATTAATTCACGAATTGGAATGATCCGATTGCAGATTTTCTCGAGTCGACAACTCACTGATTCAAATGAACCGTTTAGAGTTTAGAGTGAACTGAACTCACAAGTAAGAACCGGGAGATCTTGTAAATGCACGCGCAACTGATGCTGTGAAAAGTAAGTCACTAATGTCGAATTTTAGGATTTATTATTGTAGCTTCAATATCATGCTTAGGTCAAAACTGTCAGTTGAAATGCTTGAATGCAGTCAGGCAATGTCTCTATGTTTTAGGTCAAAAAACAAGACATTAAAATAACACAGATTAAATAAAATAACTCATGCACATTCATATTCCCCGCTGCTGTAACGTTAGCAGTTTAATTAAAATACTACGCATTTAGCCCTATGTGACGCCTGTTTTTATATTGTTTATCAACAGTATACATTTTTATATTGTTTGGATCAACTAGCCGAGTATACAGATATTCAGGTTTGTGAAGAAAGAAAATATGAATAAATATAAATATATCTTCCTAATTCCTGGTATTTTGAGCAGAAGGATTATAAAAATGTGCTAATATAAAATTAAATTATGTAGTCTATATAAAATTGCTAAATAAATCTTCTTATCAGTACTTTTTTACTTAAGTACATAAAAAATCGAGTACTTTTGTGCTTTCACTTGAGTAAAATTGAAAAAGCAGTACTTTTACTGGAGTAATATTTTATAATACGTATCTGTACTTTTACTCAAGTACTTTATTTGTGTACTTTGTCCACCACTGCAGGAAACACGGGGTTAGTTTTCACTATTATGCTGATGATAGTCAGCTCTATATTTCTTTGTGGCCCCGGTGAAACACACCAAATTGAGAAACTTATGGAATGCATAGTTGATATAAAAAAGTGAATTACAAGTAATTTCTTACTGCTAAATTCTGAAAAAACAGTGTTAATTATTGGACATAAAACCCCCACAAGTAATAACCTAGAACGCTGTCTAACACTTGATGGCTGCTCTGTAGATTCTTCATCATCAGTCAGGAACCTAGGTGTGCTATTTGATAGCAATCTCTCCTTTGACAGCCACGTTTCTAGCATTTGTAAAACTGCATTTTTTTTATCTTAAAATATATCTAAACTGAGACCTATGCTCTCAATGTCAAATGCAGAAATGTTAATTCATGTGTTTATGACCTCAAGGCTAGATTATTGTAATGCTTTATTAGGTGGATATTCTGCATGCTTAATAAACAAACTCCAGCTTGTCCAAAATGCAGCAGCTAGAGTTCTTACTAGAACCAGGAATTATGACCACATTAGCCCGGTTATGTCAACACTGCACTGGCTCCCTATTAAACATCATATAGATTTTAAAAATCTTGTTAATTACTTATAAAGCCCTGCATATTTTAGCTCCTCAGTATTTAAACGAGCTCTTATCCCATTATAGTACTCCATGTCCACTGCGTTCTCAAAACTCTGGCAATTTGATAATACCTAGAATATCAAAATCGACTGCAGGTGGCAGATCCTTTTTCTATTTAGCACCCAAACTCTGGAACAATCTACCTAACAGTGTTCGGGAGGCAGACACACTCTGTCAGTTTAAATCTAGATTAAAGACCCATTTATTTAACCTGGTGTACACTTAACACACTAATACGCTTCAGATTAGATGATCATGCAGTCAAATCCGTTAAAGGATTGTTAGGCTACATTAATTAGGTCCAACCAGATGGTGGAACCGGGAACACTTCCCATGAAGAGACAGAACAGTGAGGACCTCATCATGTACTTGAGCCCTTACAATCTGACTTTGCTGCAGTTGGAACAAACTACTGGTTCATCTGGCCAGAGGGGAACTGGACCCCCGACTGAGCCTGGTTTCTCCCAAGGTTTTTTTCTCCGTTCTGTCACTGATGGAGTGACAGGATTCTGTTCCTTGCCGTTGTCGCCTCTGGCTTGCTTAGTTGGGGACACTTCATTTCCAGCGATATCATCAACTTTATTGCACAGATACTATTTAAACTGAACTGCGCTGGACGATGACATCATTGAATTCAATAATGAAATGCCTTTAACTGAAAATTGAGTGTTTAATCTTTTAATTTTACATTATTGACATTAATTTCCTATTTTGATATTGTAAAGTTGCTTTGACACAATCTGTATTGTTAAAAGCGCTATATAAATAAAGGTGACTGCATGTGCCGGTTGTGCTAACACTGCCGTGCTGCGGAGACGCAGTGTGGAGAAAGCATCGACAGAGTCTCAACATTTCCTGACCCGACCTGATATTTAGATTTTTTATTTTTATTTGTTTGACAGGGAAAGCTGTGTGCAAACAGAAACACACACACATTTATTAAAAAACAAACAAAGAAACACTCCCCAGAAATAAGGGCACTTTCTCTTGAGGAAGAAAAGGGGCAGGTGCTTAAGCCCCCTTTGGTGTCTATGTATGCACGTAACTATGCAATACTGCCCTCATCTCACAACCTCTACAAGATTTACACAACCAGAAAAAGATTAGCTTGAATACAGACAAGACTCAGTCAGTGTGCTTTTACAGTCATTTTTGTACCATGTGTTTGTATATAAGTTTTTATCATTGTGAACAATATTTAGTGTATTTTGATCACTCCTTAGGAGTATTACCGCCACCTACTGTACATCTTTCGTCTTGCATGGGTAGTGTGTGTGAGATGTATGTGCATTGTATTCTTTTATGAGTATACAGGTGCTGGTCATATAATTAGAATATCATCAAAAAGTTGATTTATTTCACTAATTCCATTCAAAAAGTGAAACTTGTATAATGTATACATTCATTCCACACAGACTGATATATTTCAAGTGTTTATTTATTTTAATTTTGATGATTTAAGTGACAACTAATGAAATTCAGTATCTCAGAAAATTAGAATATTGTGAAAGGTTCAATATTGAAGACACCTGGTGCCACACTAATCAGCTAATTAACTCAAATCACATGCAAAGGCCTTTAAATGGTCTCTCATAGTTCTGTAGGCTACACAATCATGGGGAAGACTGCTGACTTGACAGTTGTCCAAAAGACGACCATTGACATTGCACAAGGAGGGAAAGACACAAAAGGTCATTGCAAAAGAGGCTGGCTGTTCACAGAGCTCTGTGTCCAAGCACATTAATAGAGAGGCGAAGGGAAGGAAAAGATGTGGTAGAAAAAAAGTGTACAAGCAATGATAAACCGCACCCTGGACAGGATTGTGAAACAATCAAAACCCATTCAAAAATGTGGGGAGATTCACAAAGAGTGGACTGCAGCTGGAGTCAGTGCTTCAAGAACCACTACGCACAGATGTATGCAAGACATGGGTTTCAGCTGTCGCATTCCTTGTGTCAAGCCTCTCTTTCAGAAGCGTCTCGCCTGGGTAAAGACAAAAAGGACTGGACTGCTGTGAGTGGATCGTCTCCTAAAGAGGATTCAGCTGCGGGATCGGAGTGCCACCAGTGCAGAGCTTGCTCAGGAATGGCAGCAGGCAGGTTGAGAGCATCTGCACGCACAGTGACGAAGACTTTTGGAAGATTGGTGTCAAGAAGGGCAGCAAAGAAGCCACTTCTCTCCAAAAAAACATCAGGGACAGATTGATCTTCTGCAGAAAGTATCGTGAATGGACTGCTGAGGACTGGGGCAAAGTCATATTCTCAGATGAAGCCCCTTTCTGAATCTGAAAAAGGCTTGTCAGGAGAAGAAAAGGTGAGCGCTACCATCAGTCCTGTGTCATGCCAACAGTAAAGCATCCTGAGACCATTCATGTGTGGGGTTGTCCAAGGGAGTGGGCTCACTCACAATTCTCATGAATAAAGTGGCCAACAGCAACTTCTTCCAACAATCCAACAACAGTTTGGTGAAGAACAATGCATTTTCCAGCACGATGGAGCACCGTGCCATAAGGCAAAAGTGATAACTAAGTGGCTCGGGGACCAGAACGTTTAAATTTTGGGTCCATGGCCTGGAAACTCCCCAGATCTTAATCCCATTGAGAACTTGTGGTCAATCCTCAAGAGGCGGGTGGACAAACAAAAACCCACTAATTCTGACAAACTCCAAGAAGTGATTATGAAAGAATGGGTTGCTATCAGTCAGGATTTGGCCCAGAAGTTGATTGAGAGCATGCCCAGTCGAATTGCAGAGGTCCTGAAAAAGAACGGCCAACACTGCAAATATTGACTCTTTGTATAAATGTCATGTAATTGTCGATAAAAGCCTTTGAAACGTATTAAGTGCTTGTAATTATATTTCAGTACATCACAGAAACAACTGAAACAAATATCTAAAAGCAGTTTAGCAGCAAACTTTGTGAAAACTAATATTTATGTAATTCTCAAAACTTTTGGCCACGACTGTATACATTCATTCTACACAGACTGATATATTTCAAGTGTTTATTTATTTTAATTTTGATGATTATAAGTGACAACTAATGAAAAACCCAAATTCAGTATCTCAGAAAATTTGAATATTGTGAAAAGGTTCAATATTGAAGACACCTGGTGCCACACTCTAATCAGCTAATTAACTCAAATCACATGCAAAGGCCTTTAAATGGTCTCTCAGTCTAGTTCTGTAGGCTACACAATCATGGGGAAGACTGCTGACTTGACAGTTGTCCAAAAGACGACCATTGACACCTTGCACAAGGAGGGAAAGACACAAAAGGTCATTGCAAAAGAGGCTGGCTGTTCACAGAGCTCTGTGTCCAAGCACATTAATAGAGAGGCGAAGGGAAGGAAAAGATGTGGTAGAAAAAAGTGTACAAGCAATAGGGATAACCGCACCCTGGACAGGATTGTGAAACAAAACCCATTCAAAAATGTGGGGGAGATTCACAAAGAGTGGACTGCAGCTGGAGTCAGTGCTTCAAGAACCACTATGCACAGACGTATGCAAGACATGGGTTTCAGCTGTCGCATTCCTTGTGTCATGCCACTCTTGAACAACAGACAGCGTCAGAAGCGTCTCGCCTGGGCTAAAGACAAAAAGGACTGGACTGCTGCTGAGTGGTCCAAAGTTATGTTCTCTGATGAAAGTAAATTTTGCATTTCCTTTGGAAATCAGAGTCCCAGAGTCTGGAGGAGAGGAGAGGAGAGGCACAGAATCCACGTTGCTTGAGGTCCAGTGTAAAGTTTCCACAGTCAGTGATGGTTTGGGGTGCCATGTCATCTGCTGGTGTTGGTCCACTGTGTTTGTCTGAGGTCCAAGGTCAACACAGCCATATACCAGGAAGTTTTAGAGCACTTCATGCTTCCTGCTGCTGACCAACTTTATGGAGATGCAGATTTCATTTTCCAACAGGACTTGGCACCTGCACACAGTGCCAAAGCTACCAGTACCTGGTTTAAGGACCATGGTATCCCTGTTCTTAATTGGCCAGCAAACTCGCCTGACCTTAACCCATAGAAAATCTATGGGGTATTGTGAAGAGGAAGATGCGATATGCCAGACCCAACAATGCAGAAGAGCTGAAGGCCACTATCAGAGCAACCTGGGCTCTCATAACACCTGAGCAGTGCCACAGACTGATCGACTCCATGCCACGCCGCATTGCTGCAGTAATTCAGGCAAAAGGAGCCCCAACTAAGTATTGAGCTGTACATGCTCATACTTTTCATGTTCATACTTTTCAGTTGGCCAAGATTTCTAAAAATCCTATCTTTGTATTGGTCTTAAGTAATATTCAAATTTTCTGAGATACTGAATTTGGGGTTTTCATTAGTTGTCACTTATAATCATCAAAATTAAAATAAATAAACACTTGAAATATATCAGTCTGTGTGGAATGAATGTATACATTATACAAGTTTCACTTTTTGAATGGAATTTGTGAAATAAATCAACTTTTTGATGATATTATAATTATATGTCCAGCACCTGTATACTGTAGTGCTCAGAAGGGTCACTGCTACTGAACAAATCTGTTTGCTGTAAGGATGAAAACAAAAACGTTAAAAAAGGTTACACAGCAGTCTTTCAGCACTTGTCAATGTCAAAATTATTGAGATGACCAATCAAATAAAAGAAGGCAGGTTTTACTTTTCACATGAATTCAGACGCATTAAGGCTGAAAGAGCACAAAGTAAGCAGAGCTGGGTAGATTACTTGCAAATTGTAATTCGTTACTGATTCCAGATTAGATGACACAAATTGTAGTCAGTAACATAATCCATTACATTACACATTTTAGGTAATATGATCAGATTACTTTTAGATTACTTTTGACCTAATCATTTATCACATTGATATAAACAGGATAATCTTGCATCATAATGATGTAAAAATACAAAGAGTGAGAACATATGTGCTTTTCATTGTAATTAACAACATGAAGTGCATTAAACATATTAAATCAAGGTTTCCCAAACTGGGGTTCGTAAAGGAGCTGCAGGGGGTTTGTGAGTTTAATGAAAGGCAAAAATGTAAAATTAAAATAAATCAGTTTTAAATAACAATCAAAATAATTCACTTACTAAAAAATTATAAATGTTTTATGGGTATCTGCATGTCATATAACCATTAACCAATGTCAGAAAACCGTGAACATGCAAATGTGATACTTAATTATTCAAATATTTATTTTAAAATCCCAGGGGTACTTAAAGGGGTCATTGATTATGAATTCACTTTTTTAACTTTAATTAGTGTGTAATGTTGCTGTTTGAGCAAAAACAACATCTGCAAAGTTAAGATGCTCAAAGTTCCAATGCAAAGGGAGATATTGTCAGATTGACCACATCTTTAAAGTAAAAAAGTGAAAGGTTCAGATGACAAAAAGTTTGAAAATGTCTGCAAATAAGCAATAATAATTTGTGCATTTTAATGAGTTTGAAAGACAAAGGCCTTTCAATATTACATAATAATACATGGTTAAATAACTTAAAAAGAGGAATTAGAGAGAATCAATAAATACTGAATATTTTATTGCTATTGTGTGAATATGTAATCATGTAATCAATAAAAAGTAACTAGTCTGATTACCAGTATTTTAATATGTAACACTCTAATTATAAGCACTTCATTTTTCGAATCAGATTACGTAATCCAGATGATGTAATCAGTTACTACCCAGCTCTGAAAGCAAGATATAAACTAGAGCTAAATATTTAACATCTGACTGCTGCTTTAAGATTGTGATGATGAAGAATGAGAAGAATGCTGGTGCTATTCCAAACTCAGCCAAAACTTAAATATTTCTATTAAACAATATATTCAAAGTAAATAAATATTTACACAAAATATATATTAATTAGCATAAATAAATAATACATTTAAAACAATATTAAGATATGTGTTGGGTCAGTAATCCCCTCAAAAAGACATCAGTCATCATTAATTCACCTCCAAGTTGATCAAAACTATACATATCTTTCTTCTGCTGAATATGAAGGAAGTTATTTTGAAGAATGTTTTCTGTCAGTTCTGTACTGTAACATGTTCCTGAGATGTTTTATTTATGACAAACAGTTTAAAAATTAGTCAGATTTAAACGATAATTACAAAATAGTATCATATTTACATAAGAGTGTTACATTTGATCACTAAATTCATGTCAGCCAATTTTGAAGACCAGCTTCCAAACACTTGGTATCTCTGAAAAGCCCCGAATGTGCTCTTTACAGGACATCCGTGGCATATAGTCTCAGAGAAATGCACTAAAATATAATGTATACTGAGGACGGAGGGTATCAGGAGGATAGATATGTACAAGCAAATACAAACTCTGTATATATGAGGGTACAGCAACAAAAAGCTTACGAGTTTTACTCATACTTTTTATCACTGCTTCTCATTCAATGCAGTCTCAAGCTTTTTTCACTGTTTTTATCCAAATGCCATTCTCCCTAATGATACAAAGCGGGAGAGTGCGGTAAGATGAGCCAGTGGGGAAGTTGACCATCCCCTGTATCTTTGCAACTGTACACTTTTACTGTCATGTGATCTTGTATTTTATAAGCACCCATAATTTCTGCCAGACTGTGAAGAAAAGAAACACATGGGAGGAGTGAAAGGCACCCATTTACTTTAAAAACGAAAAACAAAAAAATTGCAGCACAACAGATGTAATGGCTGTTTCATCAAAAATCTAAAAATCTTTGTGCTGCATATAATTGATTTAGCAACCATGTAAATCTTTTAGCTAAATATTAGCCTGAATTGGTAAGCAAGCTATTTATTTATTTTTTCAAAATGGCAGCTATGGGGCAAAGCGGACCAAATGCCGTGGGGTAAATTGTACCGACGAAACATGCTACCAATCAGATTGTGCTACCAATAATATATTTGCATTGTTTTAAGGGTAAGTTTGGGGTAAGGGTAGGTATGGATGGGTATGTTTATGGTAGGGGTAGGTTTGGACATTTTAAAAAACCTCAAACCACATGAATAAGATGCTGGTAGCACAATCTGATAGGTAGCATTTTTCACTATCGATTTGTGCTACCTATCTTTTTAATGGGAGGTAGCACAATCTGAGCGGGTAGCACAAATCGCCAGAACACCGGCTTTTTAACTCACCCCGCCATAAGGCACTGATGTTAAGTTTAATCTCTGAAGTATAAACTGGTATTACAACCAATTTAGTTTATCGTTATATTATTTGAAGTTTATTTGACAAGTGCACCAAATCCTTCTCTGATAAGAACCAGAAGATGCTTTCCATCACATTATAATCCACCTGTAGTCCATAAGGGACTCTTAAACATTGCAGAAAAGCCACCATGCCAATGATCTTTTGAATAAAATGTTTTTTAGTTTCAGTGACATTTATTCCTTTGCTCTAATTCAGTTTTTTTATTTAATTTTACTCTGTTTAGTCTGTTTTTCAGAAGGATTACAATTACGGTGTTCAACGTATTGTTTCAGAAACGCAAACAATTAAAGATTGATATGTAAACTTTATTTGGTTGGTTTTATATTAAGTTAGCTTTAAGAAAAGAAATATGACTGATAGAGAAAGGAAATTTGATTATAAAATATGTTTTTAAAAGAGTTTTACACAGATGTCATCTTACCCACTGACTCGGGTCAACTTACCCCCAACCTGGGGCAAAGTGAGCCACAGGAACACTTTTTTATTTTATTTACTTTGATACATTCTGACCATTTAAAATGAAGCATCCTGAGTGTATGATACATTCATTGTACCTCTGCCTCATTTTCCCTTATCTTGAGGACCCCACCAGCTACCCTGTTTTGGTTATATCATTATTTTGTTCAGGGTCTCAGAGTGATCATATGGAGTGGCTGTATCAGAGGTCTGTCTACAGCGACTGCAGTCTCTTGGATTGTCAGACCATCTTTCGAGTGCATAATGTTTTCTGCTCCATCAGATTAATATAAAAAACAGGGAGAGAGAGAGAAAATTAAATTAAGATGACTAAAATTGTATCAAGGAAATAGATAAGAAAAGTTCTTTATTTTATTTTTTATTTTAAGGGCTTAAAAACAAGGCTTAAAAACCAGGGCTTAAAAACAAAAAAAAACTAAATATATATATATATATATATATATATATATATATATATATTATTTTTAAATGTCGTTGCCTATAATAATACTAGTATCTAATAGCTTTTAATAGGGTGTTTACGGTAATCCTGTTTAGTAGGGTGAGTACGGTATTTCCAGCCTCTCGTCCTGTATGTTTATGAATGGAATAGCATTAGCTTCGGAGTATCGGTGACTGATTTCTCTGTTTGAGGTAAATACACGTTTTGTTGGTTGTAACACTTTTTAAACGCGTGATATTTTGTAGTCATGTGCGTTAAACTATTTTGTGCAGGTTTTTGCCAGGTTTGGAAAGCAGTTGTCGTAGCTGTTGTTACTAGGTAACGTTATGTGACAATGTTTGATGCAGGCTAATACGTGTATAGAATTTGTGTCAGAGTTGGAGAACTCTGGTGCGTATGTGATGAAGTTGTTTCATTGTGCTGTGAATTTTGTATAACTATGTTTATAAATGTTTTTTAAAAAATGTTTTGAATGATTATAGCACAATAATGGGGTGTTTTTCTGGCTCTGTTTAAGGAGCTGGCCCGCAGAAAGGTTTAAGTGAAAACTCGGAGTATGTTAACCCTGAAATGAGGGAAACTCTGGGTTTTCCGTTTCAAAAAGGAGGTTTGTCAAACCCGGGAAAGCTGTAAGTCAAGCCCGTTCAGAAAGAGAGATAACTTATACTCAAGTCATTTACCGCGGTAACTTACGCTGTGAACCTAACCTGGTCGGGAGCAGTTTTATTCACCCGGAGTGTCTATTGTTGTTAGCGAAGTTTAAATACACTTTCATTCAAACAAAATTGCTGAGTATTGTGAGTATTTTGTAGTCATGTTTCCTGCTTTTAATTGTTACAAACTATAAGTGTGCAAACTTTAATGTCTACTCCCATTTAATAGGCAAAATAGGAAAAATGCAGATGTGTATCAGATTTGAAGGAAAGCTTCCCTCTCACCTAAGTTGTTCACAGGACTGTAGTCTGTAAAAATCGTTTAAATGAGGCTAAGATAAATTACGTTCACTTGATATATTTCTGTGATGTCTTGAATAACGCTGAATTGGCAACTGTAAAATACGTACGATTTACAAAAAAATAATTTGTACAAGTGAGCTCATATTCATACGAAGCAGTCGTAAAATATGTACGAATTGTGAGATCGCTGGAACTGTGTCAGTTACGCATTGATGACAAGCATATCTTGCACCTTCTGCAGACGAGCACCACGGCTGAGGCAAAAGTTTGTGTCATCTGAGTGCTGGAGACAACTGTTGATTACTCGGTGTTGCTGGTGCTAGCGCATTATGACATTGAATGATATTAATGTTGTTTTATACCTTTCATGCTTGCTGTGTGTTTTTATACTTAAATGTTTCTTTTTTCTGAATGTTTTTTTTGTATGGGCATTTAAAGTTTACCTCTGAAGTAACGTGTTTATTGGTGAATTTTACGCATTGACAAAATGTTTCTGATTGATGATATATGCAGCACTCAGAGTACCTACTTAGAGTTGAGTGTTTCTGTAACCGAAAACTGGTAACTCAACTCTGTTTCAAGTTGGTTGAAATTGACGGGCCCCTGGTCTTTGTCACTGTTTTGAATGAACGTTACTGTTTAAATCAATAAAGTATTGCACGTTTGCAACTTGCTACTATCTAAGCCTATTTGTGTAACGTTACCTGTTTTACAGCATTTGATTTGTTAATAAATGACGATTACAATAATTATTCAGGTAACTTAGATACATTTGTTTTTGCTTGTCATAGGCGTAGTAATAATAATAATAAAACAACAATAACAATAATAATAAAGTACAGAGTTAACTAAACAATAATAATAATAATAAAAACACGAAGAGAGTCTTGATCTGGCAGCCTATCTTGTGCTTAATCATAGCCAATACAGCATCATATCTTTTGTAGATTTTGTCCAAATGTGTTAAAGGGATCATCAGATGCAAAATTCACTTTTATATGGTGTTTGAACATAAATGCAACACAACCACCATATAATGATAAAAATACACCCAGTACCCTGTGACCCTGGACCACAAAACCAGCCATAATGGTATTTTTTTTTATAAATAATCTTTCCATTGATGTATGGTTTGTTAGGATAGGACAATATTTGGCTGAGATACAATTATTTGAAAATATGGATTCTGAGTGTGCAAAAAAATCGAAATATTGAGAAAATCATCTTTAAAGCTATCCAAATGAAGTTCTTAGCAATGCATATTACTAATTAAGAAATTAAGTTTTGATATATTTACAGTAGGAAATTTACAAAATATCTTCATTACATTTATGCATTTAGCAGATGCTTTTATCCAAAGCGACTTACAGTGCATTCAGGTTATACATTTTTTGTCAGTATGTGTGTTCCCTGGGAATCGAACCCACAACCTTTGCGCTGCCAATGCAATGCTCTACCACTGAGCCACAGGAACATTATCTTCATGGAACATTATCTTTATATACTATTGATTTTTGGCATAAAAGGACAAATTTATAATTTTGACCCATACAATGTATTTTTGGCTATTGTTATAAATATACATGTGGTACTTTTGACAGGTTTTGTGCTCCAGGGACACAAATAATAATCACTGTCTCAGATCAAGCCGTTCTCAGATTCTTGGCTGTGTGATGTCACATAGCACAGGCTCCTCCCACGATTGTTGATTGACACTGGTGTTTTATCTCGGACCCGCCCTGAGTGAGCTGTCATCAGTCGGCCATTGTTTCGACGCTGGAGAATGGCTCCGAAGCGATTGAGGTGTTTTGTCGTTGGCTGTAAGAATGAACATGGCTGTCGTCACTTACTCCCAACATCTGAGCCGCTGAAGATGCAGTGGATTTCATTTGTATTTGAAGGGGATGCACCTCCTGATCTACCTAAATGCGTTTATGTGTGCTCAAATCATTTTACACAAGACTGTTTTGTAAATGAGGGTCAGTACAAAGCAGGATTTGCTACAAAATTGATCCTGAGGGATGGATCGGTACCAACTGTTCGTGATCCAGCTTCACCTTCAGCAGAAGTAAGTCATATTGTTTTTTTGTTTTTTTTGCTAGTAACCCTAATAATGCGTTTCATGGAACATTTATGGAACTTTATCTTATCCTAATAATGTAAGCCTAAAGTTGTCAAGTTTTAAGATGAATGCGGCTTAAGTTAAAAGATAAGTTCACTTCCAGAATAAAAATTTCCTGATAATGTACTCACCCCAATGTCATCCTTTCTTCAGTCGCAAAGAAATTAATTTTTTTGAGGAAAACATTCCAGGATTTTTTTCCATATCGTGACTTTAATGGTGACCAATGATTTCAAAGTCCAAAATGCAGCTTCAAAGAGATCTACACAATTCCAGCTGAGGAATAAGGGTCTTATCTAGCGAAACAATTGTTAATTTTTCTGCTAAAACTATATATTTATACTCTTTTTGACCGCCAATGCTCGGCTAGCATTTGCTCTGCTATGCGCGTCTTTATTAGGTGATGTTGGAAAGGTCACATACTGACCCAGTGTTTACAAAACCAACATGCAAAACAAGTAACTGCCCTTTACAAAAATTTGTTTCGGATGATATTAAAGTTGGAGGAGAAAATAAGACAGAGTTTTTAACTGAAGTGCAAAGAACTAACCGCTCATGACCTTTCCAACAGGATAACATAATGTGTGAAGACACGCATCGAAGAGCTAGAGCAAGCCCAGCATTTGTGGTTAAAAAGTGTATAAATATTATTATATTTTTCAGAAAATGACAGATCGTTTATTCCTCGGCTGGGATTGCATAGAGCTCTTTGAAGTTGCATTGAAACTGTATTTTGGACTTTGAAATCGTAGGCTACCATTGAAGTCCACTATATGGAGAAAAATCCTGGAATGTTTTCCTCAAAAAAATTCTTTGCGACTGAAGAAAGAAAGACACAAACATCTTGGATTACATCGGGTCAGTACACTATCAGGAAATGTTTATTCTGGAAGTGAACTTATCCTTTAACAGTCTACGAGAACAATTGTCATCATTTCTATTTCGAACATTCTCAATATAATGAATAACCGCACGTTTATAATGAACAATACATTGAGGTGATTGTGTTATTACAAATGGTGTCTGTTTTCTGTAAAGATAACATGGTAACGCTACATTAAGGTCACCTTTGTAGAGGGCTCAAAGGTGTTTGTTGATGACTAGTCCTTTACAAATGTATATTAAATATTTTTTGAGCTGTTATAACTGCATGAATAAGAATGGTGACTTTAACGCTATACCTTCCAAATAGTTTATACAGCCCAGTGATTCAAGATGATTAGCACTCCCTTTGATGTCTTTAAATATGTAATGACGGGGTAATATATTTAACCAATCACTTATTTACTCTTGTTTAGTCAGGCTCATCTGAAGAATGGACCAAGGTGCATCATGTGGCCTGCCAGACGGACACAACACAGCTCTGCACAGTTGGCACCCAGCTGTCAATAAAAACTCTGCGTCCGCACTACAAAAGCACAGGTTTGCTGATCCAGATCATACATAGCGTGAAGTAATTTATTCAGTTCCTATGGTGTTTTTAATTGCTATTCATTATTTCATATTATTCCATGGTAGCAAAATGTATATTATTATAAAACATAGGCACTAAGGATGTTCTCAATATAATATTGAACCGTTCGGTACGACATCCACGGTTCAGTACGCGCTTGTGAATTGCGGTTTTGCATTTAAATAATTTCTGTGTTTATTTCTCTCAGAATTGGCTGTGTGCCTGTGAATTAACATGCTGAGATGAGGAAACGTTTCCCCGCTTCTAATGTGCATTAGCAACACACGCCGTACATGTTCCCTTGTAATGACTTGCTATAAGAAGTGTTTTTAAACCTGTTCAAGGTTCTTTATTATTTGTCACATACACAATCATACGGGGTATAATCAGTAGTGAAATGTAGGTCAGGACAGGTCCGCTCAATGGAAAGTGCAAAAAAAATAAATAAATAATAATAATAAAATAAAATAAAAAATAACATAGCAATGAAACATAACACAAGAGAATATATATATAAATATAGGTGAGAATGAAAAAAGGGAACAAATAATAAAATAAAATGAGTAAGATGTGCAATGAGATAAAATGTGCAATACAGTATACTGTGGATTAATAATATTAATAAAAAAAACGGATGTGCAAGAGAATGTGCAAATAGGTTGTACCGGGTATGTACACATAGCAGCAGTGTGGATGATGGAGAATAATGGATGTGTTTACAGTTTATTAAATTGAGTCCTGTGGATGTAATGACGTTATGAGACTGAGTTAAGGAGCCTGATGGCCTGAGGGAAGAAACTCCTCCTCAGTCTTTCAGTTTTTGCCATTGTGCTCCTGAAGCGCTTGCCAGATGGCAGTAAACAGAAATGATGGTTACCGGGGTGGGTTGAGTCCTTGATTATTTTTGCAGCTCTGCTTTTGCAGCGTTTGAGGTAGATGACCTGCAGAGAGGGGAGAGCAGACCCTGAGATGCGCTCAGCTAAGCGCACGACTCTCTGTAGAGCTTTGCAGTCCTGGTTTGTGGCATTATTATACCACACTGAGATGCACTGAGTCAGAACACTTTCTATGGCGCCTGAATAGAACGTTTTCAGGATAGCTGGTGAGACCCTGAATGTTGTTCAACAAAAGAGGCCATTATAACTTATTAAGTCACAACATTAGTCAAGTGTTTGAAATAACTTCCTTTTGTGATCTGATGTGGCTTCTTATCACAGAATGAGGCAGAACATACGTGCTGTAATAAAGGCTATGTCGTTTAGCTATTGGCTTACACATACTTAATCATTATGAAAATACCCAAGATGCTTGAAGAACACACAAACCATATATTGTCGCAGTCGAGTGTTTATTGTCCTTGTGTTTCACCATTCAAAATGTTTAACATTATATATTTTTTATTCAGTTACAGCGATAGCGATGCCTTTATCCATATTAGGGATTTCCTGGAACATCATCAGTTCTGTTGCTTCTGTGATGCATAAGTGGATTTTCTGTGCGAGGCCGTGCTCTGGGGTCCAGTATGAATAAAACACACATTACATGTGTTTACAATCTCTCAATAATGGCCAATACATCCTTTTTTGGGTGAAAATAATACCTCTCAAAATAAATTAAGTAGGAATATAATAATCCACGCTTTTACCAGTGTACATAAGTTTACAGGAGTTGTGTTGTAATTTTTTGCAAAAAAACACATTGATGTGCCAAGCCATCAGAACCGAACCGAAAACCGTGGTTAAAAAAACTGAGGTATGTATTGAACCGTGGACTAACTGTATTGTTGGATCTCTAATAGGCACACAGACAGCTGATATTGCTGTTGGCTCATCACAACCACTGCTGTCATCAAAGTCAAAAAAGAGGCCAAATAAGAGATCTCGTTTGGAGCTGATGGAGGAAGAGGAGGACCCGTCTGTAAGCAGCTCAACTATGAACGTCAAAGAGCCGTTGGATTCCACATATGATCCTGTAGCCTCTGTCACAGCTCTGACTGAGCCAACAGATGTGACGTGAGTGACAAGACTTTTCTAAACTAGTCTAGTTTAGCCCTGCTAGATACTAGTCCCTGGAGCACAAAACCAGTCATAAGTACCACAGGTATATTTGTAGCAATAGCCAACCACACATTGTATGGGTTAAAATTATACATTTTTCTTTTATGCCAAAAATCATTAGGATATTAAGATTGTTCCATGAAGATATTTTGTAAGTGTCCTACTGTAAATATATTAACTGAATTTTTGATTAGTAATATGCATTGCTAAGAACTTCATTTGAACAACTTTAAAGGCAAATTTCTAAATATTAATAAAACTAAAAATTGCACCCTGAGATTCCAGATTTTCAAAAAAAATTATCTCAGCCACATATTGTCCTATCAAAACAAACCATACATCAATGGAAAGATTATTTATTCAGAATCTCAATTTAAAAATAAAATAGTTTTGTGATTTTGTAGTCCAGGGTCACCTTTTTTCATGAAATCTGTGTTATTCTAATAGGATGCAATCTTCCAAGCTGGCTCATAAGAACGCAACATACATTGTTTATGAAAGCTGCCTACTGGAGCTCTTTGAGCAGTGCCCTGAGTGTTACCGTGTTTCTGATGTGCGGGCGAGAAGGGTTGGCACGTTCCTCTCTGTGGAACAGCGGTGCCCAGACTGTGATTTCCATAGAAAATGGAATAGTCAACCAATTCTTGGAAGCACTGCTGCTGGAAACCTTCAGCTTTCTGTTGCTCTATATGCCACTGGTGCCTCTTTCTTCAAACTTAAAAAGGTAGGGATAAGAATTTCACTATATAGCCAATAATTGACTATAGCATTTAATATCATTAAAGGGTTAGTTCACCCAAAAATGAAAATTAGCCTTTGTTTACCCTCAAGGCATCCTAGGTGTATCTGACTTTCTTCTTTCAGACAAATCTAATAGGAGTTGTATTATCAATTATCCTTGCTCTTCCAAGCTTTATAATTGCAGTGGGTGGGTGTTTCTGTTCAACAGTCCACAAGACGTCAAATAAAGCGCATCCATCCATCCATAATAAAACGTGCCTCTCTCGGCTCCGGGGGTGAACAAAGGCGTAGTGAATCGATGCGTTTTTGTAAGAAAAATATCCATACTTAAAACATAATAAACGCTTCTCTCTCACTTCATCTAACTGCCAAATGCGTAAGTTGGAAGCAGAACGCAGAGAGAGCAAAACAAAACGGCAGCGACAAATTAGAAGCACAAAATAAGGATTTGTAAAGAAAAATGACGGAGGATTTCAATATAAGCCAAGAGGAGACTGGTTTTCCTTTGGTAAAGTATGGAAACAAACTCGCGAGACCAGCATATCTTAGAGGTGCGCGACGCATACGTCCTGCGTCATCCGCCGGAATAGCTTCCTCGTAAGACAGATAGCGTATGTGAGAGAAAAGTGTTTATTATGTTTGAAATACGGATATATTTCTTACAAAAATGCATGGATTCGCTACAGGAGGCCTTTATTCACCCCCTGGAGCCGTGTGAGGCACGTTTTATTGAGGATGGATGCACTTTATTTGACTTCTTTTGGACTGTTGAAAAATAACAGCCATTGACTGCCATTTTAAAGCTTGGAAGAGCAAGGGAAATTTTAATATAACTCCGATTGGATTTGTCTGAAAGAAAATAGTCAGATACACCTAGGATGGCTCGAGGATGAGTCAATCACGGCTAATTTTCATTTTTGATGAACAAATGAACATACTGTCCCTGAAGCCATACTGAAAAAAAACACTCCTCTCTTTCTGACCTAAGATCTTCCGGGCAATGCAACTGAAAATGATAAACTATGAGACCTTTCGAAATCATGCCCAGAGGTACATAGAGCCTGCAATTGTTCATAGCTGGAAGACCGCTCAGGATGGCCTGTTACAGCAGCTCCGTCAACAGCAGAACATTGTCCTAGGAGCTGACTTGAGGGTTAACTTACCAGGTACTGAATACTGACCGACTGTCTCAGTTTAGAGATTACTGTGAAAGCAAGAATGTAGCCTCAGCCGATAGGGCCGAGCGTTACATATTTTATGACTGTTATCATCATAAAAGGACATATGAGACCCTGGAGCGCAAAATCGGTCATAAGGATACATTTTTTGAAATATTGACAATAAAATGACAATATTTGGCCGAGATACAATTATTTGAAAATCTGGAATCTGAGGGTGCAAAAAAAATCTACATATTGAGAAAATCACCTTTAAAGTTGTCCAAATTAAGTCATTAGCAATGCATATTACTAATCAAAAATAAGTTTTTACATATTTACAGTAGGACATTTACTAAATATCTTCATGGAACATGATCTTTACTGAATATCCTAATGATTTTTGGCATAAAATAAAAATGTATCATTGTGACCCATACAATCTATTGTTGGCTATTGCTCAAATATACCTGTGCTACTTATGACTACTTTTGTGCTCCAGGGTCACAAATAGGATGTAAGAATAATGAAACATAACGCATTTATCTGTAAAGGTCATTCAGCCAAGTTTGGCTGTTACTCTGTGATGGACCTAAGGACCAGCACTATTATTGATCTGCAGCTTCTTCGGGTGAGTCTAAAATACAGACTGTTACAAACATTTAATGAAATGTAAAATAATTTAAATTTTGTTATCCGATTGTAAGCCATTTCTGAGCAAAAATTAAAGAAATAATAAAAAAGTTGACAAAGTATCGGGTAGGTGTAGGCAGGGCTTTATTGTTCCAATAAGGTGGCATCCATTTAATAATTTGATTAAAATAAAAATGTACACAATATGTTATTATTGCATACAGTTTTATAATGTACAACAATACTGAGGTGCAGATCATTGCCACTGTTTGCAACAAGTAGTATAAATAGCAGAAAATCCAGCTTTTTTAACAATGTAAATAGAATCTATCGCTAAGAAACTACGCTATTTTCACTTTGTGTATGCCGCTGCAGTTTTTTATTTGTCTAGTCCTGAGCTAACAGGAATTGTCAACCATGCTCATATCTGCCCTTTTTTATAATCAGAGTAATGAAGTCGGAGGAAGCAACAACATGGAGAAAGAGGGTCTGAAGAGGAGCCTTGATGTCTTGAGGGCACACGGTGTGACTTTTGGTAGCATTGTTACAGACCGACACCCTCAAGTACAGAAATTCCTTCGGGAGACTAACATCACGCAGTATTACAATGTGTGGCGCATAGAAAAAGGTATTAGCTCCTGTGTGTGCAGGTGGGGTTTATGTGCTTCAGGACTTATTGAAAAATGTTAAGAATGAAACATTAAGAAATTAATTCATATCTTTGGCAATGAATGTCCCTTTGATATTATTTATTGTATTAAAGTAGTGGTCTCAAACTCGATTCCTGAAGGGCCACAGCTCTACAGAGTTTAGCTCCAAATCACACCTGCATGGACGTTTTTAGTGATCCTGAAGACCTTGATTATCTGGATCAGGTGAGTTTGATTAGGGTTGGAGCTAAACTGTGCAGAGCTGTGGCCCTCCAGGAATTGAGTTTGAGAACACTATTAAATACATATTGCATGTCTGCGCATGTCTGGAATACAGTTTGTTTGTTTGTATTATTAGGAGTCTCAAAGAAACTGCGGAGGATTGCTCAGAGCAAAGACCATGAGAAACTGCAGAAGTGGCTTCGCAGTATAAAAAACCACATATATTGGACAGCGGCGGCTTCTTCCTCGGGGCAAGAGCGAGTGGCAAAGTGGACTTCAATACTTAATCATGTCCAAAACATACACACACATGAAGATCCTGTTTTCCCGCTGTGTTTGCATCCGCGACGCACTACAAGGGACAAGAGCAAGTGGTTGAGAGCTGGTGTGTTTACACTATTTGCAGTCAGTGTAAATCATGTTTGTAATTATCATTGTATCATTTTGCCTTTTAAATATATAGGGTCAGTTTTACTAAATGCAAATTAGCACGAGAGTGTAATTCAAAAACAGCGCAGATGATTTTTGAAATTTATGTGGGTGATTTACTAACAATGCATAAATTATAGAACACAGACGCAACATCTCATTTACATATCGACCAATGCTTTATACGAAGCACAGCGCAAATTAGCGTAGTTGCAAATAAAGAAGCAGTACGTTGAAACGAACCGGAGGCCAAAGAATGAAGGTTTGCAAGAAGTTTTAGAGAGCTCCTAGTTGAGGTTTCCACGTCGTCTGTTATTTCCTGAAGCAAATAAAAAATAACATGGCTTGGCAAACTTTATGTTCCCATAATGTGTTCTTCTGGCATTCAAAACAAATTAATACATTTGTAAAAAAATCCTCTCCGCACTCTGTTCTCAGCAACAATAATTGCAGCCATTTCAAGCACAAAACAGTTCAAGACATGCTTTTTTGGGCATTAAATAATGGCGCAAATGCCAGTAATTTGACGAGCGCAAATGTTTGTAAATCTCGTTGGGTGATTCATTTGAATACTCTCCTCCATCAATTTTGCATCTGAAGCTACTACAAATGCATATTAAAAAAAACTCCACATTATTTCAGTGCTAATTCATCACTGCGAGTCTTTAGTAAAACATGACGGTACTGTTAGATGGTTTGCACTGGCACAAGCTGTTAGTAAAACTGGCCCATAGTTTGATCATTTCGTCTTCCCCCCCCAGGGACACCTGCCTTCTGTAGATTAGAGAAGATCCTGACAAACAAGAGGATTCTGAAGGATGTTGAGAAACTGAGCCCTCACCATCAGACCTCGTCACTGGAGGCGTTTCACAGCGTAATTCGCCGTTTTGCACCAAAGAACTTTGTCTTTTCTTTTCTTGGAATGTTATGCAGGTAACTCAATATAATAATTTGGAAAGGAATGTATACACATTTCCTAACACACACGTGTGACCTAACATATGTTTAACCATTATTTCTCCTCTAAAGACTCTACCTGGCAGCCCTGCATTTTAATGAGAATGCTGGGCGTCCCCAAGCCACAACAGCGGCTGGTGAGCCACTTTATAAGCTCAGTTTTCCAAAATGCAAGAAAGGAAAATGCACTGCAAAGCCAGTGAAAGCAGATCCAACCTTTTGTGAGTTTAACAAGCTTTTATTGAAAATTCTAATTACATATCGTAGATACAGACGTTATTACAAGCACAACATAAATAACTGTGGTATTAAATTGCTTTTGTAAAAAATAAACCTTCTGTTAAAAATTATGTAAATAACAATTAAGTGACAAATATGACCCTGGACCACAAAACCAGTCATAAGGGTAAATTTTTCGCATTTGAGATTTATACATCAATGGAAAGCTTATGTATTCAGCTTTCAGATGATGTATGATTTGTTATGATAGGACAATATTTGGGGGTATTTTTGAGATACAACTATTTGAAAATCTGGAATCGGAGAGTGCAAAACAAAATCAAAATATTTAGAAAATCGCCTTTAAAGTTGTCTAAATTAAGTTTTTAGCAATGCATATTACTAATCAAAATATTTATTTTTTTGTATATTTACAGTAGGCCATTTTTTATTTTAATTAATACTTAATGTCTTAATGATTTTTGGCATAAAATAAAAAAAATATTTTTTCACCATTCAATGTATTTTTGGCTATTGCTACAAATATACCCCAGCGACTTAAGACTGGTTTTGTGGTCCAGGGTCACAAATATGCAGCACTGCTTCAGAGTCATTATTAAAACGATTTAAAATATATTTTACAGACTATGTGGACAACCTGATGGACCTCATCTTTGAGAAAGTTGTCATGGACCCAACTCCATATATGGACGATATCCTGAAGATCTCCATACCTGAGGATCTCACATCCCAGTTTGAGACACCAGACAAACTGGAAGTGATAGCCAGCTACGTGTCCAGATTCAATCAAGGGCAGGTCTGAACTCCACATACCTCCCCTGAGCATTAGGGAACTCTGCCCTTATTCCTTGCACCACCCAAACAAGTTTATTTTTTTTAAAGAATGTTTAGCATAATTATTACATTTATTTTTGTACTCATTTGCTGTTTGTCTAGAGACAATCAGTTTTGCTGTGCCTGCTGTTTTATAGAATAACTGCTTAAAAACCTCTGTGGTATTCAGTACAAAAATCTTTCAGACAATAAATGTTTGTACAAAAAGTTTTGTGTTCTTTTAGTGCTTGGTATGTTACATTAAATAGTATGTGATGTTTCAAAAATAATACACCTGAGATGAGCAGTTACCCAGATGGAACAGTACTTTATGCGTTGCTCCTTGGCCATTTGTTGCAATAACTGATGACTCAAATGCATTAAAACACAACTTACGCTTCTATTCCCTTTAGACCTAAAGGCCCATAGTCTGCCCTATAGATGTTTAATGCATTCTGAAGGGAGAATACATTTAAACAAACAACTCTAGGCCAGGATGATCCACCATACATACCAGAGCTGTTGTAATCTTATTGAAACCTTGAACATTTAAGTGACCTGAGATATTTAAAAGATGACTGCATAATAGCAATTCAGTTCAGGATGGAATTACTGTACTTGTAGTATCATGTATCCTCAGGCTCCGTAGGCATTTGGGCACAATTGACCATAAGCACGGTTACTTCCTGGGTTTAGATAATAGGGAACACACGTCACACCTCTGTTTACCAATTTGCACTGGCTTCCAATAGCTGCTCGCATTAAATTCAAGGCATTGATGTTTGCCTACAAAACCACCTCTGGCTCTGCTCCCCTTTACCTAAATTCATTACTTCAGACTTATATGCCCTCTAGAAGCTTGCATTCTGTTAGTGAACAACGCATTATTGTTCATCCCAGAGAGGCACAACATCACTTTTCTGAAATGTTCCCTCCTGGTGGAATGACCTGCCTAACTCAATCTGAGCAGCTGAGTCCTTAGCCCTCTCCAAGAAAAGGCTAACAAAAACATCTATTCCATCTTTATTTGACCCTCTAACTCTAGCACTCTCTATTCTAATTATATTCTTTAAAAAAATGAAAACCTGTCCTTCTTAGACTTGCACTATATTCATTTACTGCTTTTCTTTAAAAAAAGGTTAGCTTTTCTAATCTTTTTTTATTCTATTTTTCTTTGTATTATACAATTAACAAAAGCAAAAAAGGTATCTTAACACTAGTTTGCTCTATTATTTTCTATTCTATCAATTTTCTATTTATTATATAAAAATAATAATAAAAAAACATTGTTATGTGTACTACATTAAGCTAACTGAGACTTGTAATGAGAGGGAGTAAAATCTTTGCGTGGCAGGGGCAGCTCCCACTCGACCTTCCACCGCTATGTGCGCCTGCCACACAAACCAGCCACAGCTAAACGTGCCTGCCACACGAACCAGCCACAGCTAAACATGCCTGCCACACGAACCAGCCACAGCTAAACGCGCCAGCCACACGAACCAGCCACCACTATAGCAAACAGGTGGTGCGACGCTTAGGTGCTGTACACTCCATTATGGATTTAAAGGGAGGAATCAGCTGGAAAATAGGTAAATAATTGTACAATTGCACTGTTTGTTTGTTTATATGCACCAATCGGGGTGTAATCGGGGTGTACCTTTGAATGACCAAGAGCAGAAAGAGAAAATAACTGTTTAAAATGCATTTAATTAAATCGTCTTATATGTTTTAGCAATGCATTAAAACATTTTAAATTAGTAATAATTACCTCAGGAGTTAGAACTTCCATAACATAGGATGCATTACTTAATTCTGTCATGTCTATCTGTGTGACTCTTGTAACTCTGTCAATGATCCCCTGTGTCTGTTGGCAAAAGGCCTTACATTTAGCTTTATTATATTAGCTATATCTTAAGTTAGCTTACTTACAAATTATTTGAATTTTTTTGGCAATAGTTGCAATTACTAGTTTCTATTTTCACACACACAAACACACACCATTATTTTACCTGTTGTTCATCAAAAAAAGAAATCCTTTCATTAAGTTTCTTCTTCAGTTTCTTAGGACAACATATTTGATGTTTCAGCTTGCAAAAACACTGTATTGATGTTTATAGTTCCTACAATGTGCAAAAAAAGTTATTTTAAACAAAACCACAGTATACAATGTGCAAAAAAAGTTATTTTAAACAAAACCACAAGTGTTAAATGTGGATATTTTGGAAACAAATTGTAAATTTCCAGATATTTTCAAATTGTAACTGATTTCCAGAAAACTCCAACTCATGCTATGAGACTGATGCTTATACAAATTAGCACTTTACAAAAGGGAAGTCACATTTATTCACTTATTGGTGAGATTAGCACTTATACAAAAGGGAAGTCACTTGTTTATTCACTTATTGGTGATGTCCTGATTAGATATACTGTTATTACTTGTTTACCATCCACCACCAATCCCTGCTTCTGTTATTACAATGATCCACCACCAATCCCTGCTTCTGTAAAAAGAAATTGATTGGAGGGTTATACAAATATTGAATGTAGTGTTCTGTAAAAATGAAATAGTGGAGGGTTGAAGTTTGTTTTACAAATATGTGAATGTATTTGTACATACTTATCATAAGGATAGTGACTGAAGTTTGTTTGATCAAATGTAAAGTCACATCCACAGTTGAATGGCATAAGGATATGTCCTTTGTGACTGATTCAATGGATCACATGGCAGCACAGTCACTGAATGGCAACAATGTCCTTTGTGACCATTGTTGGATCCATGGCAGCACAGTGCAGTGTTTTGACATCTGGATTTTCATTGTTGTCCATCTGCAGAAGAGATTAAATATAATTATATATCTGGATGCATGGTTCTGCAGAAGAGATTAAATATAATTATATATATACAGCTGTACATTAAAATGCAGCATGGTCACTTACTTTATCCGAATTTCTTGAAATATGCAAATATCAAGGTCCTGGGCCATACATCTGTTTTTAACTTTAGGCGCTGTAATCTTTGGTTGAAAGTCCTAAGAACAGAAGATGATAAAAACAGTGTTTACACTTAAGCAAAATATTAAATATCATGTTTATTGTATATTACATACATCCGTGTTAGAGAGAAAGCCACCACTAAAGATTAACTGTCTGCTTTACCTCCGTTTGTAGATTTTCAACCAAACAGGAGGCATGGTAAAGTCGAAGATGAATCAGTTGGTCAGTCTGAAGCGACTCAGGAGACATTTTAAGACCTTTTGCTTCCATCTCTGCCATCTACGAGAATGTAAAGGAGATTTGAAAAATTAGCTGTAATCATTTTTAAACAGTATTTGTTTACTTTCCCATAGTATGCGTTACATAAATATTAATGTAAAAAGTTACAAACATAAACTCATAAAACTCTTATCCACTCACTGTGCAAACAAAAACACCACAGTTGTTTCCATAATTTCTCCGCCATTGCTGTGGATTGCACACAGTCCACCCATCCAGGGAGTCTACATTTCTAAAGGCATCTCTGGAAGAAAGAAATGGACTTAAAGCAGACTGTACCATGAAGTCATGAAATGTTTTTAAAATAACTGTGTAAAACATAAAACAATTACTTCAGAATGTCCATATCCTGTGTTGTCATAAATCCTTATTTGTTTGTAGAAGAAATTCAATAAAGAGACATTTTAAAGCAGTCACAAATACTTTTTTTTGTTCTTTTTTGGCTTGTCTATAATAACATTGCAGACAAATCACATCTATATACTGTATAATCTCATTTTGTTCCTTATGTAATGAACACCGCTAGAGTTGTACTAACCCAAAGACTGAAGTTGCATTCTATCTCTGGTGTCCTATCTGTGCCAACAATTTTTGGTAAAAGCGTTTTCTGTGCATCATTCTGAAATGGGAAACATGTTCCTAAGGAATTTGTGACATTCATAGGATGTAGAGACAGGGTTGCTTTAATGCATTTTATTTTAGAAATTGAATAGTACCTCAAGAATTTTCAGATGTGAATCAGAAATGATTCTTGAAGCCAGCCAGTCCCTGTACCACACAATATGAATGTGTCAGTCATCAAGGCTGCAACCTGAGTATAGAACAAAATTACATGTAAATTGCACTTCTTTCATCTGCTCATAATGCTTGTTTGAATGTTTATGAAATTGATTAAAACTAGTGAAAAAAAGTATAGATTCCGAAGCAGTTACTTACATTCTGGTTTTCTGAGGCAATTTGTGCAATCCGACAATTTACTGTCTTTAAAGCAAAATATGAAGATGCATAGTAAGAAAGTGTATTCAAATATATTGTTTATTTCCATATCTACTTGTACATCTTATACAGTTATCTGTATGTGATAGTTGCGTAATCAAATAAATGTAATCAATTACATTTTAAAATCATTAGGTAACCATAATTATTACATTGTCATATAGCCATGGCATCAGTTGGCTACTGGTGTCTTTCAAGAGATCGGGTGGGCACAAACTTTTCAGATCACGTAGATCCAACGAGGCGTAACGAGAGATTCTAGCAATGACATCATGCTCTCTCTTTCTCAATAGCAATAGCATAGCTGTCTGAGCTGTCTGTTTTGTCCTAATGATGCAGAAGATGTGTTAATGATTTTTTATTCCTATTAATAGTAAATATTATTACTACTGATATGTGTGTGGTGCTAACCAGCACACTTGTTACCTTATTTTTCTCATGTGTGTGGTGCTAACCATTGGAAACATTGTCACTTGAGAAACGGTTACCTTATTTTTCTCATTAATTGGAAACATTGTCACTGAGAAACGGTAGCCACTGTCCCCCTTTCACAGCTAGGACTGTCCCCCTTTGACTTCTGGAGCCGGACTGTTGTCAGGTTTTTCTTGTTTGTGTTCCTGTAATGAATTGGGACTGTTGTCAGGTTTTCTTGTTTGTGTAACATAACAATAAATAAAGTGGCAAACATTGGGAAATAGTAACATAACATTTTGGATGTTGATTTTATGTTGCTGTCCTGGTCCTTTCTAAGTGGCAAACATTTTAATCCCAGGGTATTTTGGATGTTGATTTTGCAGCAATGTTGCTGTCCTGGTCCTTTCTAAGTGAATTCTGTCCCATGCCTGCACTTCACAGGTGAACTATTTGACAACTTTTGCACATTTTTTCCATATCATTGGTTCCTGTCTGCCATGCTGCTGTCTTTCATGTCTTTGGTAGTTGGATGCACATTTTTTGCTGGTGAAATGAATCCTACATGCTGCTGTCTTTCTTGCAGAACAGATTCTCTTTCTGAACTGGGTCAACTGGGCAGGATTTTCTGTCATCTAAGAAATAATATGATACATCACATTATGACATTTTCCACTTTATTTCATTTAATGTGTAGGATGCTTATGTATTATGTGCTGACCTGAGGCTTTTTCTGGGAACATCAGACCTGTTGTTGGCACACCACAAAGAGAAACAAACAGAATGTATCATTACAAAATTAAATATTTAAAAAACAAGAACAAATTTCAAAATTGACAAAACACATACCATGTTTTCTTAAGTGGCATTTGAAATCAAAAGACCTTTGAATTACTTTCTTGCACTTTGAACAATGCCAGTGGGTCCTTCTACCACTTTGTCGATCAGGACGGTAACATGGTATTGAGAACTTGCCTACAAAGAGCGATAATGAAATTAACATGAAAAGTAATGGATCTTGGATATTATACATATTACAAAATATATATTATAGTGATTTTACAAATATTACATTGCAGATAATTAACAAAAATTTCACATTTTTAACGATTACTTGTTTCACCATCTGTAAAATGAATGGCAAATGTTAGATGCCGTTTGGACAAATGATCACTGGATGCTGTAATAGATGTTCTGCAGTAACAGCAGTCCTGATCTCCTCCAAGGCTTAAACGCTCTTCTTCACTGACAAACTCAAACTTCCTTGCTGAAAAAAAATGAATAAGCAGACCAAAACACCATCAGGATGACAAAGAATATTTGCTACAATATCACTCCATATCCTAAATCAGTGGTACTTAACCTGTTTTACTCAAAAGCCCCCCTCCTCTCCGAATCAATAACGCAAAGCCCCCAACCTTTTTTAGTCACAAAAACAGTTGTAATTATAGTGTTATTATTTTGCAATTTCATTATATTATTTTTTAGCTAAATAAATTAAAGATGTATTTTAATCTAAAGTGTTCTTTTACAAATACAACTCATTGCATACACTATAAACACTTTAAAAGAGAGAAATTTAGATATTTGTGAAAGATGTTTTCTCTGTTTTGGAAGGATGATAATTTTTAAATCAAATATTTATTGTATCAAAATTTGTTAATACTTTACTATAGTTAAAGGTGGATCATTTTATCAGTTGTTTATTATTTATGCAAAAATCCATATTACTGTTATAGTTTTATTGATAACCATTGCTACAGCTGATAACTTTGTCTATTGCTCTTATGAATGTTTATAGCATGATTTGTGAAAATGTAACTACTACGGAATGACAGACTTCTTCATGGATAATGTTTGCGTATTTCTTATCATTATATAATCTACTTGTTCTACAGATCTGTGTACTAGTGTTAAATGCTACTGTTTTTGATAGTGTTGATAACGTTTCTGACAGAAAAATTCTCAATTTAGCGGAAAAGACAAATCCCGAAAACGCTAGCTGGATCTGGCAACACGGAGGCTGCACCATCGCACTCACAACCGGCAGCGTCTCACAACGATCGTTTTCATACGCTAAACATTCTTGCAAACGGTCTAAACTGAATTATACATGTCATGCAGACATTCGTAACAACATGAAAACTTTACCGAAGTCCGGTCTTCGGTGGCCTCATGATCACAGTTCGTCATATCACTACTAAGTTACTCTTATTGCAGTAAGAAATGTTTTTAATGTTAAGAAGATGCTGAATTGTTTTGCTTACCTCCCATGCTGTAAATCCTCCGAAGGCTGAGGGTCGTTGGTGTTGTATTTGTTTGTGGGTGAGTGGGGGTGAGGTGGCTGGTTTCAAAGCTATAGGGCCTAAACGTCACAGGTCGAGCACAGGCCCCCAAAACCCGATTATAACGTGACTACTTTATAGTATTTTTGTGCATTTTTTTAGAAACACAAGTCGTTATGTATGCACGTTATGCATGTCATTTTACAACCTTGAATGTACATGTAACATAACCTCTAACGTTACATCCATAACGGCTGACGCAGGACTGAAGCGTCGCGCCTGCCACAGTTTAGCTTCGCCTGCCTCAACATCTCTTTCTGTTTACATTCCTATTGATTAATATAAACACACAAACAGTGCACTTCTACAATTATTAACCTATTTGCCACATAACATGTTTTATTCCTCCCTTTAAATACATAACGACGAAGTGTCGCGCATGCCACAACATCTCTCTCTGTTTACACTCCGAATTAACGTTATGCGTTTAACATTTACATTAAATCATTTAGCAGACGCTTTTATCCAAAGCGATTTACAAATGAGGACGATAGAAGCAATCAAAACCAACAAAAAAGCAACAACACGTAAGTTCTATAACAAGTCTTGGTTAGCCTAACGCAGTCATAGCAAGGTTAAAAAAAGAAAGAAAACAAGTACCCTAAGTTAGATAGAATATAGAAAAAAAGAAAGCTAGTTTTTTTTTTCTCAGTGCAGTTTTATATGTACCTATTTTCCAGCTTATTCCTCCCTTTAAATCCATGGAGCGTACAGTGCCTAAACGTCGCACCACCTGTTTGCTATAGTGGTGGCTGGTTCGTGTGGCTGGCGAGTTTAGCTGTGGCTGGTTCGTGCGCGTTCGTGTGGCAGGCGCGTTTGTGTGGCTGGCGCGTTTAGCTGTGGCAGGCGCGTTTGTGTGGCTGGCGCGTTTAGCTGTGGCTGGTTCGTGTGGCTGGCGCGTTTAGCTGTGGCTGGTTCGTGTGGCAGGCGCGTTTGGCTGTGGCTGGTTCGTGTGGCAGGCGCGTTTAGCTGTGGCTGGTTCGTGTGTCAGGCGCACATAGCGGTGGCAGCTGCCACTGGTAGGCGCACTTGGCGGTGGAAGGTTGAGTGGCAGCTGCCCCTGCCACGCAAAGATTTGACCCTTACTGCTTGTAATAGTACTTGCGTATCATTGCTCTTTTGTTTATTTTGATTGCTTCCATTGTCCTCATTTGTCACTCAAGTCACTCTGGATAAAAGCGTCTGCTAAATGTACATTTAAATGGCAAAAAGGTGTCAACATTCAGCCCAAGGATGGTTCAAACATTAGCTACAATGTAAACCAACACAATTCAACTATACTATTTAATCCAGTAATATAAGTGACTATGGTTGCCTGAATCCTAAAACACATAGGATACAATTTCAATTGATGTCTATTTTGTCTACAGGTTGTTCTAAAACACCCAAACCCTGTTGAGCTGTTGGCCTATCAGTGCTCATGTGTGGCAGGTCTTGCTCTATGTAATCATATTGCAGCATTGCTCTACCAAACGGCACATTACAGCCAACAGGGAGCAACAGCTGTCCCCCTAGGGTCTGAGCAGCAATGGCACAAACCCTGGACCTAGGTGATGTTGGTCAACACCATCACAATTAATGCATTGTTATTATACACATTATAATATTATCCTACAACTTCTATGTGATGTAAGTTTTTTTACTGTTCTCATTTCAACTCGCATCAACTTCCAATAGCACAGAAAGTGCAGCATATATATATATATATATATGAGAATATTGTGACGAGTCGGCTGCCTCCCCCTAATTATCAGCATTTCCCCGTCCCTTAATCGCCGCCCTTCACCAGGCTCCCGACGGGAGTGGGTGTGTGAGAGAGGAGGGGCGCTGAAACAGACAGGTCTGGCGGCGTGTGATGAGGTACACCTGAAGTGAATGGAGCCTCATCACCGCCACTGTTATATGCCGAGTGCGCCTCTCCTCTGGAGACCAGTTTCTTCCCCGTGCATGCACGCTGGTGTCCTCGTGGGTCCAGGAAGGGAGCGTGGAGAGAGCAACTGCCGCACCCGTTACACGGCTGACGGGCCAGGATGCTGGGCCGTATAGTCCCCGGAGGGGCCGAGGGCCGAAGGAGGATGAAGCCGCTAGGAGAAGCCGCCCCCCCTCGCTCTCCGGACCCGAGAGGAGAGCCTGTGCGGCCGCCGGACTCCGCCCCTTACCTGGACCCTTCCTTCCAGAACACTGCCCCTCCTTCACAACCCGCGCAGCACGACGAGGACACCAGATCCCCTGTTTATTTTGGACACTTTTATTTTATTATTTCTGTTCAATAAAAGCCTCTCCGAGGCCTGACGCCACGCCCACTGTGTCTGTCGTTTGCTCCTCCCGCCACAATATATAATCAATCATTAAGCTAAACTAAACAGCACAAAGTAAATAAGTTCTTATGCAATATTTGTTTACAGGGCTTTAAGCCTGGTCCAACAAATGAAATGGTGGTGTTGTCAGCTAAGCCCAAGGAGAGAAGAGTGGCAGAAGGAATTGGGTAAGGTGTAGGAATGGGAAATGGTTTTACTCAGAGGTGGAAAGAGTACAAAAATATTCTACTCAAGTAAAAGTACCATTACATTACTGAAATTGTACTTAAGCACAAGTAAAAGTACCAGTCTAAAAATATACTCAAGTAAAAGTAAAAAGTAGCTCATTTGAAATTTACTCAGAGTAAAAATTACTTAGTTCCCTATCAGTCGGTCACTCTCGACGTCACGTCGGAGGACCGACGAATTGGGATATCGCTTAGAGAGACCAATCCACTTCGAGTGTAAACTAAACGAGCCAATGCACATTGGCATGCGATTATTGCATCCAGCTGCCGCTGATCACAGCGTGAGTATAAGTAGGCAGCAGGTGCAGCACATATTCAGCTTTTCGCTTCGGAGCCGAGCGGTTACATCGTTCTGCTCCTGACTTCTGCTGACGAGTGAATTCAACGAGTTCAGCACGCTCTTCGGAAGACTCTCGTGCTGGCAGACGGCTCTACAGCGGTGGTGGTTCTTCCCGTGTCGAGTGGACTGCACACATCAGGCTGCACTACCCCTGTTTGTGTTGCAGATGACCCTCTCCCCTGTGTGCTTCAGCACACTAAAAGAGTTTTTTCCCTAAAAGAGCATTCACGGGTGCGTCTTTTTAAAGACGACGTTGCGTCTGGCAAACTTGAGGTTGCGTCTTTATAAAGACGAGTTGGGTCTTGCTTCAGACAACGTGTCACCTGTGCGTTTCTGGATGCGGTCGTTGCCTGGCGCTGGGTGAATGGTCACGATCGCTGCCTCACGTGCCTGGGGCAGCACGCTGAGGTGGCGTTCGTGGATGAGTCATCTTCTCACTGTGGATGCTCATCTCGGAGTTGCGGCCAGGCTCCGTTACCTCGACAAAGGGGCGGAGCTGTTGCCTCCGTCTCAATCTAGTTCTCATCCTGGCTGCAGACAGGCGAGGTCTACTTCAGGCGGTAGCACGGCTGGTCTGAGGATTATAGCGGTGGCAAACCCTCAGGGGACCATCGCTCCTCTTGCGCTCCGCAACCAGTTGAGCTGCCAATGGAACGTGCTGGGCCCTCTAAAAGGAGCGTACCAGCAGTATCCTTGGCACTCCTCCCAACGACCAGATGTCGATCGCTGCATCGGAGGGTGAGCCGGAGCTTCTGGAGAGGAAGATTCGTGCTGCGTTGCCGCTCCGGCGGTAACAATGCCTGAGTCGGATCTGGAAGTGACGGCTATGCTTTCCCGGGCCACTGAAAGGGTAGGGCTCGAGTGGAGAAAGCCACCGTGTCCCGAACCCTCGAGGTTGGACGACTGGTTTCTCGGGGTAGCTTGTGCTGGTTCTCAGCGCCCTGCCCTGGGTGCCTCTCTCCCGGACGTGCATGAGGGGCTTACAGGTCGTGGACGGCACCTTTTACTGCCAGAAACCGACCTGCTAACTCCTCCTCCCTCACCACCCTCGGTGGTGCAGCTAGGGGTTACGGGGGTCCCCCCGGTGGAGCGGTCAGTTGCGATGCAAGTGTGTCCCTATACTGTCTCCACCCGGCAGGGCAAACCGTGCCTCCTCTTCCGGGCCTGTAGGTACTCGTCTGGTCTCATCCGGCGAGGCTTATGTGGCCTGTGGAGATGCTGCCTCCACCTAATGCTACGGCGTTACTGCAGGTTCTTTCAGGCTAAAAGCACTGAGGGACATGCACGGGGGTAGTTACGATCCGGAAGTTCTGAGAAGAGCTCCGTACCGCACCTGACCTCGCGCCACGAGCGACGAAGGTTATGGCACGGTCTCTGGGTCGTGCGATGTCCAGGAGCGCCACCTCTGGCTGTGTCTGGTTGACATAGGGACGCCGACAAAGTCGGTTCCTCAAGGTTCCTGTATCCCAGACTGGCCTCTTCGGCGACGCAGCCGGTAACTGGCCCAGCAGTTCCCAGCTGCACAGGAGCAGACTGAGGCAATCTAACACTTCCTGCCTCGGCGGGCAGCTGCTGCCTCCACCCGTCCGCCGGTTGCAGCGCCCAGCCTGCTCGTCGCCGAGGGCGGCCCCCTGCATCCACCCCTGCTCCCGCACCGCATCCGCAGCAGCTTCCAAAAGCGGTGCCGTAGAGCTAGGTGTAGGCAGGCCGCCCCGCCCGTCCTGGCCCCCGTCTACTGGCGGTAAGCAGAGGAGAAAGAGGCCTTGGGATGGGCGACCCAGAGAGAGAGGGAACTGCTTCGGGAGAGGGTAAGTGTATCTCTCCCTCCCCCGGAGGAGGGCCGGGTGGATAATCTGTTTTTTTTTCAAAAATCTCAACAGGAAGCGGTTGTCTCTGTCTCTGGGTCCCAAGAGGGCTTGGAGAGTCATGGACGAATCAACTTCGGACCACACTCATCCTCCCTCTCACCAGCAGGCAGCAGTGGGCGGTTCGAGAGCGTCATCAAAGGCTACTCACGCACCCTCTGCCAAATTATGGAAGCAGGTAAACGTGCACCGCACACTCAGACCCCTTCTCGGTCCGCCACGGGCCAGGTCCCTGCATTCCACCTCGCTGCCCTACCGCGGGTACGTCGGTGGTCCCGATGGTCCCGCTTGTACGGTGTCTGGGTGCCGGGAGCTGCCCAGCCGTCTCGCTGGCTCCTAAGGACCATCTGACTCGGCTATACGATTCAGTTCGCCCGGCGTCCTCCCGAGTTCAGGGCCATCCACCTCACAGCAGTGAAGGCAGCCGATGCCCGTGTCTTGTGAGAGGAATCACTGTCCTACTGGCGAAGGACGTGATGGAACCGGTCCCTCCAGCCGATATGAAGGCAGGGTTTTTCAGCCCTTACATTATTGTGCCCAAGAAAAGCGTTGGGTTATGACCAATCTTGGGTCTGCGCATCTTGAACTGGGCCTTTCATAAACCTCCTTTCAAGATGCTCATGCAGAACCGCGTCTTCGGATGCATCCGTCCCCAAGTTCGGTCTGCAGCATTTGACCTGAAGACCCGTACTTCCATGTGCCGATCCTTCCGCGCCACAGGCCATTCCTGCGGCTTGCGTTCGAAGGACGAGCATATCAGTACAAGGTCCTGCCCTTCGGGCTATCCCTATCGCCCCGTGTCTTCACGAAAGTAGCGGAGGCAGCCCTTGTTCCCTTGAGAGAACAGGGCGTGCGCATTCTCAACTACCTCAACGACTGACTCATACTGGCTCAGTCTCATGATCAGTTATGCGAACACAGGGATTTGGTGCTCTCGCACCTCAGCCAGTTGGGCCTTCGGGTCAACTGGGAAAAGAGCAAACTCTTGCCAACGCAGAGGATCTCTTTTCTCGGTTTGGAGTTTGGATTCGGTCAATCAGACAGTGCGCCTCATGCAGGAAAGCGCTCAGCCGGTGTTGAACTGCTTGAATACGTTCAAGAACAGGACGGCGGCACCACTGAAACAGTTTCAGAGGCTCCTGGGGCATATGGCGGCTGCGGTCACGCCGCTGGGGCTGCTCCATATGAGACCGCTTCAACACTGGCGCCATGGCCGAGTCCAAAGGTGGGCGTGGCAAAGCGGGACGCTGCGGGTCCAAGTCACTCCAGCCTGCCGCCAAACCTTCACCCCGTGGTCAGACCTTTCGTTCCTTCGGGCAGGAATGCCCCTGGAACAGGTCTCCAGGCATGATGTGGTTTACACGGACGCCTCCACCAAGGGCTGGGGGGCCACGTTCAACGGGCTTGCAGTGTCGGGGGTTTGGACGGGTCCCAAACTGCACTGGCATATCAACTGCCTAGAGTTGCTGGCAGTACGCCTGGCCTTGAACCGTCTCAAGAGACGCTTACGAGGTGAGCACGTACTGGTCCGTATGGACAGCACTGCGACCGTTGCGTACATCAACCGACAAGGTGGTCTACGCTCCCGTCGCATGTCGCAACTCGCCCGCCACCTCCTCCTCTGGAGTCGGAAGCATCTGAGGTCGCTTCGCGCCATTCATATTCCGGGCTTGCTCAACCGGACAGCCAACGAGCTGTCACGAGCTTTGGTCCCCGGAGAGTGGAAACTCCATCCCCAGACGGCAGCTGACCGCGGGGCCTTCGCAAGTATGCATTTCCCCCAGTGAGCCTTCTCGCACAGACACTGTGCAAGGTCAGGGAGGAAGAGGAGCAGATCCCGCTCGTGGCGCCATACTGGCCCACCCGGACTTGGTTCCCAGAGCTGATGCTCCTTGTGACAGCCCCTCCCTGGCAGATTCCTCTGAGGAAGGATCTACTGACTCAGAGACGGGGCACCTTATGGCACCCGCGTCCAGACCTCTGGAAACTTTATGTCTGGTCCCTAGACGGGACGCGGAGGTTCTAGGTGACCTACCCCAAGAGGTAGTTGACACCATCACTTCGGCGAGAGCACCGTCTACAAGACACGCTTACGCCTTGAAGTGGAACCTGTTCATCGAATGGTGCTCTTCTCACAGAGAAGACCCCCGGAGATGCCCGATCAGAGTCGTGCTATCCTTCTTGCAGCAAGGGTTGGAGCGAAGGCTGTCTCCCTCCACCCTCAAGGTCTACGTGGCCACGATTGCTGCCAACCAAGACCCTGTGGAAGGGAAGTCGGTGGGGAAGCATGACTGGGTCGTCAGGTTCCTTAGGGGGGCTAGAAGGCTGAATCCTCCACGCCCCCCCCCCCCCTCTATACCCTCTTGGGACCTGTCCTTAGTGCTTAGAGCACTACAACAGGGCCCGTTTGAGCCCTTGCAGACAGTCGAGCCCAAGTTTTTTTCAATGAAAACTCTGCTCCTGCTTGCACTGGCCTCCATTAAGAGGGTTGGGGACCTGCACGCATTTTCGGTCGACGATTCGTGCCTACAGTTTGGACCGGCGGATTCCCAGATAATCCTGAGGCCCCGGCCCGGCTATGTGCCCAAGGTTCCCACTACTCCATTTAGAGACCAAGTGGTGAGCCTGCAAGCGCTGCCCCCGGAGGAGGCAGACCCAGCCCTGGCTTTGCTTGTCCCGTCCAAGCATTGAGCACTACGTTGACAGGACGCAAAGCTTCAGGACCTCAGACCAGCTCTTTGTCTGTCACGGAGGCCGGCAGAAAGGGAATGCCGTCTCCAAGCAGAGGATGGCCCACTGGATAGTGGATGCCATCACCCTGGCTTATCAGGCACAGGGTGTGCCTTGCCCATTCAGGTTGAGAGCTCACTCTACGAGAAGTGTAGTGTCCTCCTGGGCGCTGGCTCGTGGCGCCTCACTGACAGATATTTGTAGGGCTGCAGGCTGGGCGACCCCTAACACATTTGCTAGATTCTATAGCCTTCGTGTGGAAACGGTTTCCTCCTGTGTTCTCACCTCAAACGGGTAGAAGCACTGAGGGGCCCTGGTTTCGGGTCGGCTTGCTAAAAACTGCTCCAGAGAGTCCACTGTAGACCCTGTCGAGCTCCTCCATCCCCTCGGCAGCTGGACGTGGCGGAGCGTCCGGCACCAGGCCCTCACTCGATGAATCCCTGAGAACCGGTAGAGGGCTGGGTTCCATATGTAGAGACCGTTCGGATCCCATATGTGTATTTCCACGGTTAGCCTTAGAGCCCGTGTTTCCCGGCAGACTTCCTGCCACTCCAAGAGGTTACAATCACCTCCAATCTTCCATATGCATCTGACTATTGTCCATATGTGTAACTGCCTCTGAACCTCCCTCGGGAAGGTAAGGGCTTCCGCAGCGTTCCTGTTCTGAGCTGAACGGGTACGTTTTCCCAGTGTTATCCGGTCCTACTGAGTGGGTAGTGCCATAACAACAGTAACGGATCTTCCTATGGGGACCTAACCTGCGCCAAAAAATAACGGCACAGGAGGCCTCCACGGGACACTGGAAGGGGCAGTATCCGTGGCCTTTTGGTAGGGATCCCAATTTGTCGGTCCTCCGACGTGACGTCGAGAGTGACCGACTGATAGGGAACGTCTCGGTTACGTATGTAACCCTCGTTCCCTGAAGGAGGGAACGGAGACGTCACGTCCCGTCGCCACGGCTCCTGTACCACCGCTGAGCGGCCGGGCCCCGGCTCGGCTCCTCAGCGAAAACCTGAATATGCGCTGCACCTGCTGCCTACTTATACTCACGCTGTGATCAGCGGCAGCTGGATGCAATAATCGCATGCCAATGTGCATTGGCTCGTTTAGTTTACACTCGAAGTGGATTGGTCTCTCTAAGCGATATCCCAATTCGTCGGTCCTCCGACGTGACGTCTCCGTTCCCTCCTTCAGGGAACGAGGGTTACATACGTAACCGAGACGTTACATTTTAACAATGGGAGGGACGAAAAAATTAAATAGGCCAAAGGTGTCAAACTCAGTACCTGGAGGGCCACAGCCCTACACAGTGTAGATATTACCCTAATTAAACACATCTGATACAGCTAAACTAATAATTTAGGCTTATTTGAAAACTACATGGTGTGTGTATTGGAGCAGGGTTGGAACTAAACTCTTTAGGGCTGTGGCCCTCCAGGAACTGAGTTTGACACACCTGGGATATGGGCCTATACATCTCAAACTAGGTGTTTTTAATTAAAGGAATCGGTTAATTAGAATAATAAGACATTTGGGCTGTTACCAGGCAAATTAAATCAGTATCAACAAAATGAATCTTTGCAATGCAGAGGAAACGCAGAAGCTTCATCTGAAGTGGCATAGATGTATTTACACACTGACATGAATGCATTTAGCCTGCAGTTACAAATGCAGAAATAATGTTTTGATAAATAAGACATAAAATGTGACCCAGGACCACAAAACCATAAGGGTCAATTTTCCTAAATTGCGATTTATACATCATCTGAAAGCTGAACAAATCATATTTCCATTGATGTATGGTTTGTTATGATAGGACAATATTTGAAAATATGGAATCTTAGGGTGCAAAAAATCCAAATATTGAGAAAATCTCCTTTAAAGTTGTTCAAATTAAGCTCAAATTAAGCTCTATATTTACAGTAGGAAATTTACTAAATATATCAATGGAACATGATCTTTACTTAATATGCTAATGATTTTTGGCATAAAAGAAAAATGTATAATTTTAACCCATACAATGTATTGTTGGCTATTGCTACAAATATACCCCAGCGACTTATGACTGGTTTTGTGCTCCATGCCAGGGTCACAAATGTTAAATAGTCATTTGAAATAAAAAAAAATAAATAAATAAAAAGATATTTTAAATGTTAAATTAGAACCACCAGTAGGTGTCAGCAAGTCACTGATAAGTGAATCATTGCGATTGAACAGAATCATTTAAACGGTTAATTCATTCAAGAACAAAACACTGTCATTGCTCAGAGTCAGAGACGCAAAACTGTGTATGGTGGCTGTGTTTGGAATAATTTTTTGTTGTCGAAATAGAGCAAAAACAGGCAATATGGTGTCTAAAAACGTAAGTCTCTTAATTAACTTCTTGTTTTTTGAACTGTTGTAAAAATAAAAACTACAGGCCTATGCAATCATGCTGATTTTTTGAGAAAAACGGCATTCTTCATGTGATGTTGACTTACTATATTAAATTATATAAATTTTCTGCTTCTATATCTTCAATTTTGTGATTATTCTAAACGCATTTTAACAGACTGAATCACGCAGTGAAAGAAAGCACTCCAAATGCACGTGGATTAGTCTAATCTATAGATTTCACGGCACACTGTTTAGAGTGTTTTGTTTGGTTTTTGGCAAAATACTGATAATGTCAAATCGCACATCGTTAAAACAACAATTACTATATTATTGCAGACAATATTGCACACCCTGCACCACTGTCTTTTTGGCTCATTTGTGCAAAGTCTTTTGTTAAACTGTTAAAGCTTCATTTTAACCACCAATGCATCGATGCAAGCATTTACCTTACGTTACCCCTACATGCTTGCGAAGGGTTGATGTTGATATATTATAAGCTGCTAGTTTGGTCTCCCGAGGCAAACACAGCTTACACTGCATAATAGAGCATAAACATGGCCAGGGTTCACTTCATTTCCTTCGAGTTCAACTTCAGCAGAGTACGACAGGGTTTGGTTTTCAGCTGGGTCTGCACCAATAACGCCTGTCTAGTCCGTCTGCATCTTTCTTGTGATTTTTAGCGCCAGTTTCTTCTTCTGCCCATTATTTACTGCAGTTGTTTCCACGGAGCTATTTTTTTTTAACTCAGTAATTAATGTGTTTTAAAATGTAGCGAAGTACAATACTTCACACAAAATATACTTAAGTAAAAGTAAAATTACAGATTAAAACAATTACTTAAAAAAGTACAAGTACACAAACAAGCTACTCAATTACAGTAACGCAAGTAAATGTAATTCGTTACTTTCCACCTCTGGTTTTACTACATATTGTACAGGTATTGAAAATATGTATTTAAACACCTCCATGACCATCCTTACCCCTTGATGGCTACCGTCTGGGTCCCTCCGAATGCTGTTTTGTGTTGATTCACCATCAGCAGCTGCACATGGCTTCTCTAGCAACAACAGAGGTCATTGCACACCAAACTAAGATTGGCACTAGACAACAAAGCACAATGAATGAATGGCACGAGTTAATTCTTCCAGATTCAGGTAACTGTAAACTATAACGACACGTTGCGCATTTTGTTTACTCATTTAAAAACTCATTTACTGTCATTTTGTTTAAATGTAAATATTTTTTTTTAAGTAGTTTTCATGTGCATCAATTTATTTTATAGAATTTTGACCTTGTGAGAGGGCAGTCCTCGTCGGCGAGCCTAGCAGTGAGAATTTTGCGGTCAGGCTATCAGTCTGGGGCCTTCAGATGGAGCCCAAAGCTATTGAAGCGTACTGCTGCATTAAAATGCAGGTCTATACACTTTACAGGGCACACAGTCATAATCTGACCTAAGCAGAGTAAGACTACCTGACTCTACAAATATCTGTTTGTCACTTACTGAGCTAGCAAAAAAGGGTGGAAACAAAGGTTACAGCACCATTTCCTTCAGAATACAGTGGGACTTATAGTCTGAATACACCTCACTCTGGAGTAAAGGTGTTTGACACCTGAGCTCTGTGCAGTCCAGTATTGTGGTGGCTGGGTAGTGTTTCTCCATCTTGGAGAAAATCTAAATTTGTCAGACAGCTTTAACTGGACAGCGTGAAGCACTTCACTTAAACAAAATAAATTAAATGAATCTATGAAAACAGAGATTTTTCATTAAATAAAACAAACAAACAGTAATTTATTCAATACATCAATTATTTTTTTCAGCAGCAAAGATGTCAGCTTTATGATTGATCTGTGTTGAGATTAGAACCAGAAAAGATTTTTAAATCAGCAGAAAACAGTACAATTTAGTAGACGTGTTTTGCTTGTGGATATTTACCAAATAAATACGAATTTTTATAGTATTATCCATCTCCAATAAACCAGTATTACGGTCACAATGAGAGCTGGAAACAACAGGTAAGTAATGTAGTCTCCCTGAAAAAGGAGAACATAAATATTTTAAACAGACAGACATGAACACTTGTTGCGTTTCCCTCGACTTCTGTATTATGAATGGAGGAAGGGAACCTGTGTGCCTGTTATTAACTCTCTATGCTCGCCCCACCCTCTGCTGGAGTTTTTCGGTACTGCATCATAACAGTCTACAGGACCCAACAACATATTAACTATGAAATAGTAACAACAATAATATTCTCTCTTAACAGTCATATCTGTTACAGTAACACAAACTGGAATATTTATTGTGGGAATTGCAGGAAGAGATGAGAGTGACGAGCTGGTGAGTATCTTGTGAATAGTTACCTTCTGTTACTTCTTCCTGTAATACAGAGGTCACACAGATTCGACAGCAATCTCAAAAAGAAGTGACTATGTCTGTTTTTAAAAAAATTGATAGCAAAATTTTGGAAGAAATAGTACAGCATCTTAAATCGTCAACCTGCTATCTTGACACACTTCCCACATCTTTTTTCAAAAGTGTGCTTAACTGTTTGGAAGCAGATCTCTTAGAAGTGGTGAACACCTCACTTCTTTCTGGGACTTTTCCAAACTCCCTGAAAACTGCAGTTGTTAAGCCCCTTCTGAAAAAGCGCAATCTTGATAACACTGTGTTGAGCAACTATAGACCAATATCAAATCTTCCTTTCATAGGTAAGATTATTGAAAAGGTAGTTTTTAATCAGCTGAACAACTACTTAAACTCAAATGGATACCTGGATAATTTTCAATCTGGTTTCCGCGTGCATCACAGCACAGAGACAGCACTCATTAAGATAATAAATGATATTCGCTTTAATTCTGATTCTGGCAAAATATCAGTGCTGGTACTACTAGATCTTAGTGCTGCGTTTGACACTGTCGACCATAACATACTTCTAGAGAGACTGGAAAACTGGGTCGGGCTTTCTGGGATGGCACTCAAATGGTTCAGGTCATACTTAGAAGGGAGAGGTTATTATGTGAGTATAGGAGAGCATACGTCTAAGTGGACGTCCATGACATGTGGAGTCCCACAAGGCTCAATTCTTGCACCGCTCTTGTTTAGCCTGTATATGCTCCCACTAAGTCAGATAATGAGGAAGAACCAAATTGCCTATCACAGCTATGCTGATGATACCCAGATCTACCTAGCCTTATCTCCAAATGATTATAGCCCCATTGACTCCCTCTGCCAATGCATTGATGAAATTAACAGTTGGATGTGCCAAAACTTTCTTCAGTTAAACAAGGAGAAAACTGAAGTCATTGCATTTGGAAACAAAGATGAAGTTCTCAAGGTGAATGCATACCTTGACTCTAGGGGTCAAACAACTAAAAATCAAGTCAGAAATCTTGGGGTGATTCTGGAGACAGACCTTAGTTTTAGTAGTCATGTCAAAGCAGTAACTAAATCAGCATACTATCATCTCAAAAACATTGCAAGAATTAGATGTTTTGTTTCCAGTCATGACTTGGAGAAACTTGTTCATGCCTTTATCACCAGCAGGGTGGATTATTGTAATGGTCTCCTCACCGGCCTTCCAAAGAAGACCATTAGACAGCTGCAGCTCATCCAGAACGCTGCTGCCAGGATTCTGACTAGAACCAGAAAATATGAGCATATCACACCAGTCCTCAGGTCCTTACACTGGCTTCCAGTTACATTTAGGATCGATTTTAAAGTACTTTTACTCGTCTATAAGTCACTCAATGGTATAGGACCTAAATATATGGCAGATATGCTCACTGAATATAAACCCAACAGACCACTCAGATCATTAGGATCGAGTCAGTTAGAAATACCAAGGGTTCACACAAAACAAGGGGAGTCCGCTTTTAGCTATTATGCAGCCCGCAGCTGGAACCAGCTTCCAGAAGAGATCAGATGTGCTAAAACATTAGCAACATTTAAATCCAGTCTCAAAACTCATCTATTTAGCTGTGCATTTGTTGAATGAGCACTGTGCTACGTCCGAACAGACTGCATTGTATTTTATGTATAATCATTTTCTATTTAACTGTTTTAAATCTCATTTTAAATCAATTTCTATATCATTTTAAAATTCCTTGTTTTATTATTTTTAACTTCTTGTTTTTATTGCTGTGAATGATTATTTCACTTTATTTTATGTAAAGCACTTTGAATTACCAATGTGTATGAAATGTGCTATACAAATAAACTTGCCTTGCCTTGCCTTGCCTTTACCTTCGGTGGATCTGTGCAAGAACTTGTATGCTTATTGTCCACAGGGGAATAGAGTCTGGGCGCTGGGGAGAGCGGGAGTCAACACTGGAGATTCATTGGAGAACCCGGAGTAAACACTGGGGAATCACTGGAGAGTCTAAAAGGCAAGTAAACACAGGTAAGTGCAAAGGGCGTCAGGAACTGTTCAGTGTAGTGAACCGTAGACCGGACGATGAGTGTCAGAGAGCGTGTGGAGTTTATAGGAGTGTTAATAATAATAATTAATTAGTTACATTTATATAGCGCTTTTCTAGACACTCAAAGCGCTTTACATAGTAAGGGGGGAATCTCCTCATCCACCACCAATGTGCAGCATCCACCTGGATGATGCGACGGCAGCCATAGTGCGCCAGAACGCCCACCACACACCAGCTTACTGGTGGAGAGGAGACAGAGTGATGAAGCCAATCAGTGTATGGGGATGATTAGGGGGCCATGATGGTCGGAGGCCAATGGGCTAGTTTGGCCAGGATGCCGGGGTCACACCCCTACTCTTTTTCGAAAGACATCCTGGGATTTTTAATGACCACAGAGAGTCAGGATCTCGGTTTAACATCTCATCCGAAGGATATAACTTTGTTGATGAGGGACAGCAGCTGCAGGTGATCAAAACTCAGGTGACTGGTATCTGGTGATTGTGGTTGCCTGCAGTGACTGTGACTGTGACTCTCTGACAATTACATTCCATAAACCAAAGACTATTAGTTACTTGCAAAACAGATTAAAAAACAACAATAAACAGATAAACTTGGGTCCAAAATGATTGGCTCCTCTTTACAAAAACAACACAATAGTGTATAAATTGCTTAACTTAAAGTGATTACATTCATTTTATCAATTAATTATTTAAGTTTTATGCGGTTTGTTTTTAATTTTTATTAGGTTTAAAACAATAACAAAAAATGTAGTTAGCATTGAGCACAATTTAATTTCATGTTAACTAAAGTTTTATTAAATTTTATTGTGAATTATATATTAATTTATATCTGACCAGAATTTAATAAGAAAAAGATAGGGATAATCATGTTACAACATTTATTTTTTTTCGTTCTGTGGTTACAATCTTTCTATTATAAAACTTAATGCTTTGCCGATAGTGAGACCTAATCACAGGTTTATATATCTTTTCTTTTTTAATGAGGTGAAGCAGTTTTGGGGAAATACATGGAATGATTTTTAGATATTGTTATAAATATATATTTAACCTAAAAATATTAACAAATTAATTATACAGATAACCTGATTGATTTAAAAAGTCCTTAAGAAATTAAACCTTTGTTAAATCAGTCAATCCAAAAAACAATAATCTTGTTTTTGAACAATGACAATTTTTAAAAATAACATGGGGGAAAAATAGTTTGTAGACTAATTTTCACACATCCAGAGCTTGTTTATGACAACTGGACAACTCACCGGGCAGTTTGGTGCATTAAAAATCATAGAGAAGTCTGGACAAAGATACATTATTTGATAAATTATTGTAAAATGTGTGCATCATATTTATAAAGGCTGGTCCAAAACCTAAATATTTGAGGGACATTAACATGAAACTGTGCTCAACACTCGAATGCCTTATAAAAATCTAAAAACAAAATAAGAGCTCTGTTCCACCTTGAACCGGTCAAATATATTTGAATATATATATCTTCCTTTTATAAATCCCGATTGGGCAACACTTATGATTTCCACCAAACATATGATTTCCTTTTAATCTAGAGATGCTAATAAATTGTAATCTGAATTAAGCAGCGTAATTGCGTGCCAATTATCTAAGTGCAATGTTTTTTTTAGTAATTCAATGACATCTCAATTTAATGTGCAGGTGCATTTCAATAAATTAGAATGTCTTGGAAAAGTTCATTTATTTCAGTAATTCAAGTCAAATTGTGAAACTCGTGTATTAAATAAATTAAATGAACACAGACTGAAGTAGTTCAAGTCTTTGGTTCTTTTAATTGTGATGATTTTGGCTCAAATTGAACAAAAACCCACCAATTAACTATCTCAACAAATTATAATACTTCATAAGACCAATAACAAAAAAAAACACATTTTAGTGAATTGTTGGCATTCTGGAAAGTATATTCATTTACTGTATATGTACTCAATACTTGGTAGGGGCTCCTTTTGCTTTAATTACTGCCTCAATTCGGCGTGGCATGGAGGAGATCAGTTTGTGGCATGGAAGCCCAGGTTTCTTTGACAGTGGCCTTCAGGTCATCTGCATTTTTTGGTCTCATGTTTCTCATTTTCCCCTTTAAAATACCCCATAGATTATCTATGGGGTTCAGGCCTGGTGAGTTTGCTGACCAGTCAAGCACACCGACACCATGGTCATTTAACCAACTTTTGGTGCTTTTGGCAGTGTGGGCAGGTGCCAAAATCCTGCTGTAAAATGAAATCAGCATTTTTAAAAAGCTGGTCAGCAGAAAGAAGCATGAAGTGCTCCAAAATGTCTTGGTAAACGGGTGCAGTGACGTTGGTTTTAAAAAAACACAATCGACCAACACCAGCAGATGACATTGCACCCCAAATCATTACATACTGTGGAAACTTAACACTGGACTTCAAGTAACTTGAGCTTATCTATGAGCTATTAGCTTTTCCACCCTTCCTCCAGACTCTAGGACCTTGGTTTCCAAATGAAACACAAAACTTGGTCTCATCTGAAAAGAGGACTTTGGACCACTGGGCAGCAGTCCAGTTCTTCTTCTCCTTAGCCCAGGTAAGACGCCTCTGACGACAACTGCAGCCAAATTCCTTGACACGTCTGTGTGTGGTGGCTCTTGATGCCTTGACCCCAGTCTCAGTCCATTCCTTGTGAAGTTCACTCAAATTCTTGAATCGATTTTGCTTGACAATCCTCATAAGGCTGCGGTTTTCTCGGTTGGTTGTGTATCTTTTTTTTCCACACTTTTTCCTTCCACTCAACCTTCCTGGTAACATGCTTGGATACAGCACTCTGTGAACAGCCAGCTTCTTTGGCAATGAATGTTTGTGGCTTACTCTCCTTGTGAAGGGTGTCAATGATTGTCTGATGGACAACTGTCAGAGCAGCAGTTTTCCCCATGATTGTGTAGCCAAATGAACCAAACTGAGAGACTATTTTGAAGGCTCAGGAAATATTTGCAGGTGTTTTGAGTTGATTAGCTGATTGGCATGTCACCATATTCTAATTTGTTGAGATTAATTGGTGGGTTTTTGTTAAATGTGAGCCAAAATCATCACAATTATAAGAACCAAAGACTTAAACTACTTCAGTCTGTGTGCATTGAATTTATTTAATACACAAGTTTCACAATTTGAGTTAAATTGCTGAAATAAATGAACTTTTCCATATCATTCTAACTTATTGAGATGCACCTATATATATATTGTTTCAGCAAGGTTGTTATTCCCATTATCCACACATAAAACCCCAGTTCACGCTGATGGACTATTTGGTATTATTGTCTTATATATCACCACAGTTGTTCTTTAAAATAAAAAACATTTGCGGGTTTGTCTTACTGAACTACAGTGAATTATCATCATATCCTAAGTTTTTTCTTATCCACGATCCTAAAATAAAGAATATAGGCTACATATAAATATACGTTATACAAAACAACTAAATCTCAAGCAGTGGATCATTTTTATCAACATCGCTCAGCTAAAACTGCTCAGTCTGCTTCGTGTACAGTGAAAAGTGCAATAATATCTGCATTTAACTTCATTTAACGTGCAATTCACCTGTTGAGATTGAGGACCACTATTTATGTTCATCACACAGAAACATAATTAATATTTCTCACAGGTGAGGCTATTTATAGCATAGAAAGGACTATATCATGGCTACGAATTAAGAATTTGTTCCCCAGACTTAATTTGTGAGCCGCTCATATTACACAGCTCTGTTCTGCCCGAAGTACTCTGAGATGCTGCCACCAAGCGTTTGATAGGAACTTAATATAACTAATTCGTCATAAGTTTAAAAAACAAACATTTGCTAATTGATTCTAACTAAAATCGCTGTTGTTAGCACTTAATATTTCTGTAGTACAGCAAAACAGCGTAGATCATTCATAAAAGCGTGTATAAAAGAATGCTTATGCGCAAACGTCTACACCAATAAGCTCTGCTGTATTATAATATTAACCAATTAAATTGGGGTGGGCAAAACAAAACGTGTCGCCCCACCTTAATGTGTCGCCCCGCCCCATCGTCCAGGGTGCACTCTGGGGCTACTCGCAGATTCAGATAAACAGATCAACATCACAAAACAAGCTACTAAAGTCACATAAAAACAGCAACAAATAAAAGAATATAGTAAGAATAAAATATGTTACAAAGACAATTACTGCTCATCATTTATTCATGATGCAATGCATGATAGGAGCCAAGGATGAGTTTTTATTGGCTACAACATGCTTTTTTGATGGTCACCATTGTTGTGATTCTCATGCTGATTCTTGATGTCTTTGTGTCTAAATTTAAGATTTTTTAATATTGAAGTAACTTTCAAAAACATCTGTCTTGGTATGTCAATAATGCCAGCTCTTTCACCTTGTTCATGTAATCAACAAAGATACCATAACTCAGTTATTCAGGTCACTACGTTGTGATTAGCTCAAAACACAATCAACACCACATGAGCTCTGTTCCTCTGACTTGTCTGGCTGTTATAACTCAGTTACCTCAGTCAAACAAAATCTAATGTTAAAAATGAAAGGGTCAAGATCCCAACTAAGGCAAACACTGACCACTAAAATGGTGACATACTAATTTAGATTTTCTCCTTTGGTGATTGTGCTTGTACATATCAGGTGTCTTCAATAATGGTCAATCATCACCCCATTAACTGTAACACTGCTTCAGTGTTTATATGAGTCCAGTGACTCCACACTCATTGAATTAGGGATTTTGCTGTGGTCCTTGACTCCGCTTTAGAGTCAACGGAAAATACCCATACGTGAGATGATTTTCGATTAAATATATGATAGTATTCTTGAAAACAATCGTTTAATGTATTATGGAATAAAATAGTTATTGAATTGTCAAAGAAAGAAAAAAATTATAAATGCTGTGATACTGTGATGCTCATTGCTGATTTCACCATTAACTCTTCACTTGAACAGTTTATGTTGTTGTTTATGGTATCATTGTGATAATTGACCATCAAAACATAGGGGTAGACATCATCTTTTCTGTGTTATCGTGTTTGGTTCAGGAGCTATGACACAAAATCCACAACTTGGTTATGGCGGAAAGTAAAATGGTCGACCACTAGGTTTTTTTTTTGTGAACGCTCCATTTCTGAAAATGTTTCACATCACCTGAAATATAGCAGCAGTTAAAACATTTATTGTAAATCTCAACTTATAACATTAATATAATAAAATTGGCCACTGCCAGGGCATTAACGTTTTTATCGAAAATATTTGATAGTTTGTTATAGAAAAACAAGTTATGCTCAGAGTCCAAAGTATGGAATTATTTTTGTGTCTTTATTATTCAAACAAAAATTCTGTGTTTGAGAGCAAATCTAATTATTTTGTAATTAAAAATAAAAGTTGCAAAAAAAGTCTTCTTAAGGTTCAAAATTAAAGTAATTGAAAACAAAATAATTTGCAGTGCGTGTAAACCTTTAAAAAATATATATATATATTTTGTGCACTTCAAAAACTTTTCATCACTAATCCACAAATGTTGCTCTCTTTCCTGCCGTATTTTTTTGCGGGTCTAAAACTTTTGTTTGCGAGTTGAAAAGTTTTGCTTGCGAGTGAAGCTGTGTGTCAGTGGGCGGTCTCTACGCACCAGGATGAAAGGCCCTTTTCTATTGGCCACTCTCGATTGAAGTGACAGGTTGACCACGCGCACTACGCTTTCCCGCCACTGACGCCAGTCTGACAGAAGAGCGAGCTTCTAGCAGCAATGGCCAGCAACCGCTCCTTTACTGGGTAAGTTAACTAATTTAACATCAAAATTCTGAATTTCAACAAATTCAGTGACTAGTGAACTTAATTATTCTCTCTTCTCATGCTCCCCCACCTAAATACATAACGTTAGCTAAGCCCGTCTGTAGTTGGTGATACCACTGAATAGATTTGATTAGCCAACAGTAAGTTACGTTAGCTACAAGTTTCTATAGTCTTTGGTTAGCGAGCTGTTTGTGTGTGTGTATATGCAACCCTACTGTATAGTACCTTTTAATTAACGATTATAACGATTTAGCGCACATACATAAAATACATACACAATTATTATGCGATATGTACCATTTTAATGTGTATTTTTCCTTTCATGATATTAATGAATGAAGTTGGCAGGACCAAATTTTTTTTTTTATTATTTTGTTTATTATTGCTACTAGAGCACCAGCAGTTACATACTGTTTTATTTTAACAACTTTAATTTTATAATTATTACCTACAAATTGAGCAAGTTTAATACAATACATTTACCTTTAATTGATTAATTATAGCGATGGTTTTATAATTTGTGGTCAGTCAAATTAGACGAAAATCTTTATCATTGGACTCCTTTAGCGACTCACATCCGGCAATCCTGATTATTAGCATTTAATCTTTTTGGAACTGGTTTTTGCGCCTGCATTATTGTCATTAGAATAATTTTCACAATATTAAACAAAAAATTAAAAAATTTTGTCATTATTGTCATTGTAATTTTGTTTAGTTGGACGTTGCAATTATTATGTACAAATGACACCCTATTATGTATGTCATCCTTCATTTTTTAATGTGTAACATCACACTATCTGATCAGGAAGTTTGACGCGCAAAAAATCACATTGTCATGCGCCATTGTTGCCCTTTTTGTCATGATTTATTAATGAATAGCAGCACCTCAAACTGCTTAACTGTTTATTACTCCTTTCAGAGCACAAAGAATCAAAATCATTGAAGTGAATGGGGAATAATGAAGTAAGAGAAGTGTTCAGGAGATGCATAAACAATACATTTTTTTTCACACACACACACGTTATTATTTTGTTTATTATTTGACAAAACAGTATATATAGTTTTATGATTAACCTCCCGTTTTTGATTAATTTTACAATATACAGTATGCAATGCTATTCAAATTTTCAGTGCACTCAATGCAGGCCAAAGACAAGGCACGTGTGTGTGGTGTAGTGTGAGGATATGCATCCACACTTGACTCATTTATGCACAACATGATGAATATTGTTATTTTGGTACAAAATAAAAATAATCCATTAAAGCACACTATGGCAAATTTTCATAATTTTTTATCTCATATTGCATAAAAAAATGCTTTTTTCACTCAAAAAAAATGAAATATTAGTTTATAAAACACAAAACCAGTTTAACAATCCTTTAATTTTATATAATTATTTTTGAGGATTCCATTGTAAAGTAAGTGCAAATACACAAATCTGAAAAATTATTCATACAAAAGCATTACTTTTGTTTAATACAATACATTTCCCAATATTTAGTGATAATATACCAAACCATTTTAATTTGCAATCATATTTAACTTCCTGTGATATGCTGTTTGTCAAAAAATGAGGCCTACTTTTAATATGCAAGAGAAACACAAAACCATTCCTAAATGAAAGTGACAAAAAGATTGAATCCAATATTTAGTGATAATATAGCATAATACAGATTTATAAGCAGTTTGTTTGGAGTCCGGTCATTTTTGACCGGGAACACAACAAGTGTGGTCCGAACACAACCAGGGTTAAAAGGGATGCTGTGCATGACACAGAGATATCACCACTGATCAAAATGGTGGGTCTTATTGACTGAATTTCATTAGATACAAGTTATTTGTTATTTCTTGTTGTTTAGTAAATTAATAACTGTTATTGTGTTATAAAGCCACCAACAGATTGGTTTTACTCTAAAACTCAGCAGTGAACCGTGCTTAACATTTTACCTGTAGATTGAAGATGCATCTGACCTGTCCAACTACACAAAAGAAATCCTGGACTGTGGCTACACTGGACCAGTCAATGTTGATCACAAGGAAAGCATATTAAGGTAAGTCAGCACTGAGAAAAAAAATAGTTGTTTGTTAATTTTACACAAGTATCAAGTATCAACTCTTAACATTAGTACATTAGTAAACACCAGTCATTGATTACAAGAACAATCACCTAGCAAAAGGTTGTTTTTTTTTTTGTTTTTTTACCTAAGCCATGCATACCTCTGCGAAATCAGGCTCTGACACAGATGCTTGCAACATCCCAATATTCCAAAGCTGATTGGGTGACAAATTTCCCTCCGTTCGCAGCGGATGATCATTCCACATCTCTGTGAAATGCTGCAAATCATTGTGTATTCTGGGGATGAAAACAAACCCCACACAGAAAAGGTGAACAGCATTGGACAGGTCAACGAATCCCTCCTCTTCCAAGCAGTGGAGCACATTGTAGTAGCTTGATGTTACTGCAGTCCAAACATCTCTCCATAGCCGTTCCACTCTTAAGACAGAGAAAAGTGTGAGGTGCTGATTTAACTGCAAAGCATTTTAAAACATATTTCATTAAAAAAAAGAAATGGTGTACAAAGGATTGGGTCAATTTTTTTAGATAATAATAATACATTTTATTTAAAGGTGCCTTTCAGAGCACTCAAGGACACCATACAGTAGAGTTTTTTGTAAGAACAATAGATTAACCATTCTTTCATATTGAAATACCTCTGGTTATGCACACTTTTGCCAGCAATAAAGCTGCCACGACCAGTTCCTCGCGCAGTAATGGAAACATGCACCGAGCAATGTCAACATTCTCCACCCCTTGGTCTGCCCGTACTCTTAAAACAGTCAAAAATATATTTTCATTAGAAATATTATGTGAGACCCTGGAGCACAAAAGCAGTCACAAGTAGAAAAATGGCGCAAATTCCTTTATGCTATAATCGGAGCCGGATGTGACTCGTTAAAGGTGATAAAGGTCTACTGACCACAAATTATAATTGCTTAATTTCTTTACTTAAAGGTACACTATGTAACTGCTGGTGCTCTAGTAGGGTTGCCAACTTCAGAAAGGAAAAATACGGTACAATCGCGTGTATGTATTTTATGTATGTGCCTAACGTTATGTTAATTAAACTATACACATATACACACACACACAAACAGCTCGCTAACCAAAGACTATAGAAACTTGTAGCTAACGTACTGCTGGCTAATCAAATCTATTCAGTGGTATCACCAACTACAGACGGGCTTAGCTAACGTTATGTATTTAGGTGGGGGAGCATGAGAAGAGAGAATAATTAAGTTCACTAGTCACTGAATTTGTTGAAATTAAATTTAAAGATTTACACGCACTGCAAATTATTTTGTTTTCAATTACTTTAATTTTGAACCTTAAGAAGACTTTTTTGCAACTTTTATTTTTTAATTACAAAAGAATTAGTTTTGCTCTCAAACACAGAATTTTTGTTTGAATAATAAAGACACAAAAATAATTCCATACCAAAGCCGATCATAACATTATAACAGTAACTTTCCGAGTAGAGACCTACAATATCGTGGGACCCAATGCATTCCTGTAGATTGAAGACCATGCATTCTTTTCTGTGAAAAATAACATTGAACAGGGGTTTGTGAATGTTGATTTCTTAGCCTAAAAATTTGGTAACGCTTTAGGTTACAGCCCGCAATGTACCGCGTAATTAAACAGAATTTACATCGTACCTATTTTGTAACTAGAGAGTACCTCCACAGTACCTACTCGGGTAACAATAAGGGAACAATATGCAACGTTTGGGGAATAAGGGGGTAATGACCTGCTGAATTATAAAGCATTTATACTGTAAGTATTTTATAACTAAAGGGCACCTATTCTGATATTCCGTGGTATGTATGACACACAAAGCGCAATTTTCTGCGTGGGCACAACTTACAGCTGTACGTATGTGTAGGTAAACGGAAACAATGAGCAAAATTTGGGGAATAAGGGAGTAATGACTTGGGAAATGAAAAGTATTTATACTGTTAGTATTTCACAAGTAATGTTAAATACTTCTAAGGGCCAGTTGTTCTGTGACAGTCAGCTAACATAAAGGACTTTCCAAACGGTTTGTCCACAAAAGGTTTTCATCTATGGCAGTAATTCGACTCACAAGACATCAAGAATCAGCTTATGAAACTCAACAATGGTGAACATTAATTAAAAAAATCATGCTGCAATGCCTGCTGGGTACTAGCATAGAGCAAAACTAATCCAGGACTCCCAGTATACATTGCTTTTGAAATGTAACAAATTTGTTCAAGGAACACGTGTGTAGGGACTCCTAAAATATACCTTGGTTTTAATATGCTTTGTCAGAAATAATGCACAGTATTAAAATGTATTTTATTTTATTTCTCTTTATTTCTAAATATGATGCAACAACTATATGCTTGTTTATATTCAATGCGAAAGCGTGTTCAATACAGGTGTACTATTGCAAGCCAGTTACTGTTGAGCTTCTGTTGATCTCAGTGTGGTATGGAAATTCCTCAAACCAGGACTGCAAAGCTCTACAGAGAGTCGTGCGCTTAGCTGAGCGCATCTCAGGGTCTGTTCTCCCCTCTCTGCAGGTCATCTACCTCAAACGCTGCAAAAGCAGAGCTGCAAAAATCATCAATGACTCAACCCACCCCGGTAACCATCTTTTCTGTTTACTGCCATCTGGCAAGCGCTTCAGGAGCATGATGGCAAAAACCGAAAGACTGAGGAGGAGCTTCTTCCCTCAGGCCATCAGGCTCCTAAACACAAACCCAGTCTCATAAACATTCACAAGACTCATTGTTAACTGTAAATATTCTCATATTCTCAATATTGCTGCTTTATGTACAATACCCTGAACAATCCGTCTGCACATCCCTCTTATTCACATTACTATTTATTAAGTCCCAGTACACTGTTTTTTTTTGCACATCTTATTGTTTTTTGCACATCTTATTGTGTTTTGCACATCTTATTGTTTTGCACATCTTATTGTTTTGCACTTTTTATTTCATTGCACATTTTACTCTTATTTCTCTTCTTTTACCATATATATGCTCTCGTGTTGTGTTACTTTATATAATTTTTGTTATTTCTATTATTTTGCACTGTCCACTGAGCGGACCTGATTCGATTACATTTCACTTCTAATTATACCCCGTATAATTTATTATGTGACGAATAAAGGAACCTTGAACCTTGAACCTTGAGGGTGCGTCATAACGTGAGTCGCGTACTGAGGAAGAAGGGAGGAGGAGCATCGCACATGGCGAGCAGAGGCTGCACGTGAATTTGGTGTGTGAAAATCTGAGTCGTTGTCATTTTTGGAGACCGTGTATTTTTTTAATATAAGGCCCAAAGTGAAAGGGAACAACCCTTGTTTGTTTTGTTTGCTTAAAGTATTTTTCTTTTCCCTGTTGTTTTATTCGCGATTGTCTGAGTCACCCCCTGTGTGCGGGCAGTTAGAGACATTCACCTTCACGGAAAGTGACTTCATTGAAGACGTTCGTAGTGCACTTGTGCTGAATTCGTTCGGAACTGAATGCATCCTGTTTCTTCAAGGGACTTCGTTGGACTGGACTCGTCGTGTGCCAGGGACTGTTCGAGATTAGAAGCAGTGAGGTTGTGCCGTGAGTTATTTCAATATTGCCTCATTATCGTCGGAAGAACGTAAGTGGATTCATTTTCGTGACTCATTGACTGTGAGCGATTACTTTCAATTCATCATCTGATTAATGTGCACCAACGAACTGGGCCCCAACGATACCGATCGATCGTACATTTGAACTGTTTGACTGACTCAAATACATTTGAACTGATCGACTGACTCGCATATATTTGAACTCATCATAAGATATGTAATGAATGTGCATACAATACTGAATATGATGTGAACTGCAAGTTTTTCTCAAGTGTATAACTGATCTTAAAAGAGATATTGTTGTTTTTCATTATTGTATTACGGAGTTCTGGAGGAAAATGTTTTACCAGAATAGGGTTCTAATTGTCATTATATATATATATATATATATATATATATATATATATATATATATATATATATAAATTGAGTTATAGTATTCAAAAAAATAGGAACAAAGCAAAGGTTAAGAAGGATTGAGTAATAAGTGTGAAAGAACAAGAACCATTCTGAGACTACAAAAGAGTTTATCTTTTATTTAAAAGAAAAGAAGCAACTTGCATATTAGCAGGGGGAATTGTTTACTTGCTTTCTTTAACAAAGGAGGTTGTTATTGATTTCGTCATTTACTGTTTTCTTTAAGAAAAAGGTTATTACATGTAAAAATAAATCTTTGTTATTCTTTTTCTCTTTAGCATCTGTATGCTGGTATTTCATTGAGTCTGGCAAGTTAATTCATTTACAAAGTTACTGAATTCCTGTAAATTACAAATAAGAATGGTTTAATGGATCTTGAGTAAATATTCATTTTCAATTGTTTCTTTGTGTAAACCAAAAGAAAAATACCGGCCTAATTCACCATCCAACTGCCGGGGATCCAGGATTTATGTTAGATAAATAATTAAGTTAACCCCAAGGGTTAAGAAAAGGGTTACACGTGTTTACAACAGTTAGTGAAGAAGAAGAAGAAAAAAACCTTACACAGATGTCAAGGGTCTAGAGCCCAATAAGGCAGACACTAATCTCTAACATGGTTACTTCAAATGAAACTAAATCAACATCTAACCCTTAGCTAAATCTCAATAAGATCTTCTGTAGATGTCTGACAGAAAAAAAAGTCAGTCTGGTTATTAATAGGTGGAGCTGGTGATGTTGTTTGTCAGATCTTGAGAGATTTAATGTATTTTATTTCAGTTGATTTTATCTAAGGCTGTGACAAAAGTTAGTTGTTCTTGTGTTTCTTTTTCTGTTTGTTAACAGCAGGTGTTCATCACTAATCCACAATTATCACTCAATTAATCACTTAATTACTTAAATGCAATGTATATCTTATTTTAGAGAACTCCATTTTAAAACACATTTAAAATCTTAAATGTTTAAGGCAATCAGTTTCCTCAAACGGTTTGAGTTAACCTAACTTGTTTGGTTTTTAAGGCAATTGTTTACTCACACGGTTTGAGTTATCATGACTTGTTGGGTTTTATAGTGTATATCTTCTTTTAGTTAACTCAACTGAAATAAGTTCTGACTACTCATAACTGTAGTTTTATAAACTTAAATGCTTAGCACAATCAGTTTCCTCAAACGGTTTGAGTTGCCGTGACTTGTCGTGTTTTACAGTGCTTGGTACATGTAGTTACTGTGCAAGTGTAACATCCGCGGGCTGTAATCTAAAGTGATGCCTCGTTACCCTCTTGATGCGTGTAGTTACTGTGTAAGTGTAACATCCGCGGGCTGTAATCTAAAGTGATGCCTTGTTACCCTCTTGTTACTTGTAGTTACTGTGTAAGTGTAACATTTGTGGGCTGTAATCTAAAGTGATGCCATGTTACCCTCTTGTTACGTGTAATTACTGTGTAAGTGTAACATCCGCGGGCTGTAAACTAAAGCGATGCCTTGTTACCTTCTTGTTACGTGTAGTTACTGTATAAGTGTAACAGCCGCGGGCTGTAATCTAAAGTGATGCCTTGTTACCCTCTTGTTACGTGTAGTTACTGTGTAAGTGTAACATCCGCGGGCTGTAAACTAAAGTGATGCCTTGTTACCTTCTTGTTACATGTAGTTACTGTATAAGTGTAACATCCGCGGGCTGTAATCTAAAGTGATGCCTTGTTACCCTCTTGTTACGTGTAGTTACTGTGTAAGTGTAACATTCGCGGGCTGTAATCTAAAGTGATGCCTTGTTACCTTCTTGTTACGTGTAGTTACTGTGTAAGTGTAACATCCGCGGGCTGTAAACTAAAGCGATGCCTTGTTACCTTCTTGTTACGTGTAGTTACTGTATAAGTGTAACATCCGCGGGCTGTAATCTAAAGTGATGCCTTGTTACCCTCTTGTTACGTGTAGTTACTGTGTAAGTGTAACATTCGCGGGCTGTAATCTAAAGTGATGCCTTGTTACCTTCTTGTTACGTGTAGTTACTGTATAAGTGTAACATCCGCGGGCTGTAATCTAAATGGATGCCTTGTTATTACCCTCTTGATACGTGTAGTTACTGTGTAAGTGTAACATTCATGGGCTGTAATCTAAAGCGATGCCTTGTTACCCTCTTGTTACGTGTAATTACTCTGTAAGTATAACATCCGCGGGATGTAATCTAAAGTGATGCCTTGTTACCCTCTTGTTACGTGTAATTACTGTGTAAGTGTAACATCCGTGGGATGTAATCTAAAGCGATTCCTTGTTACCCTCTTGTTACGTGTAATTACTGTGTATGTGTAAAATCTGTGGGATGTAATCTAAAGCGATGCCTTGTTACCCTCTTGTTACGTGTATTTACTGTGTAAGTGTAACATCTGTGGGATGTAATCTAAAGCGATGCCTTGTTACCCTCTTGTTACGTGTAGTTACTGTGTAAGTGTAACATCCGCGGGCTGTAAACTAAAGCGATGCCTTGTTACCCTATTGTTACGTGTAGTTACTGTGTAAGTGTAACATTCATGGGCTGTAAACTAAAGCGATGCCTTGTTACCCTATTGTTACGTGTAGTTACTGTGTAAGTGTAACATCCGCGGGCTGTAATCTAAAGTGATGCCTTGTTACCCTCTTGTTACGTGTAGTTACTGTGTAAGTGTAACATCCGCGGGCTGTAATCTAAAGTGATGCCTTGTTACCCTCTTGTTACGTGTAGTTACTGTGTAAGTGTAACATCCGCGGGCTGTAATCTAAAGCGATGCCTTGTTACCCTCTTGTTACGTGTAGTTACTGAGTAAGTGTAACATCCGCGGGCTGTAATCTAAAGCGATGCCTTGTTACCCTCTTGTTGCGTGTAGTTACTGAGTAAGTATAACATCCGCGGGCTGTAATCTAAAGCGATGCCTTGTTACCCTCTTGATACGTGTAGTTACTGAGTAAGTATAACATCCACTGGCTGTAATCTAAAGCGATGCCTTGTTACCCTCTTGTTACGTGTAGTTACTGTGTAAGTGTAACATTCACGGGCTGTAATCTAAAGCGATGCCTTGTTACCCTCTTGTTACGTGTAGTTACTGAGTAAGTATAACATCCACGGGCTGTAATCTAAAGCGATGCCTTGTTACCCTAAAACAGGGTAATTACTTGGTGTTTTTTTGCATTACAGATTAAGAAATGTCTTAGGCCTTATCAGTTTTAGGGACAAAAAAAGTAATAGAACCAGTTAATTTATATCAGTATCATTTGGTATAACTGCACGCTATGAGTCATTAGGTAAGCTTTAGTAAATAGTCAGTTTATCCTTTATAAAGCATTGTCCAAACATAAAGAGTTTGGACAATAAGCAGTTTATAAATACAGCTTTAAATGCCTGGTTCTTTATTTATTAGGCATATCCATTAAAAAGCAGATTTAAAGCCTCAGTTATCTTCCTAACAGAAAAAATAAACAAACACGACAGATACAGAACTCAGAAATATTTATTTCAAGATGGAAAAAAAAGTGCAATTGTACAATTTAATTTATTTATTTTCAATGAAATTCAATAAATTTTATTTGGGATAAACCCCTTGAGATGCATCATCTCGTTTTCAAGGGGGTCCTATTACACAAAAATGAAAAACAAACAAAAAAAAACATCACACAAAACAAACAACAATCACCCCATTCAAAACAAAATACCATACTACAATATTAACAAAAAAAAAAACAAAGAACAAAACAAGATAATTATACACATCATCCAAAGCAATTACAAGAAATTTCAAAACAGGAAAACAATCCTTTCTTGAACCTATAAAAAGAAGTCAAAGAACGCACATTTGAGGGTAAATTATTCCAATCAGCTGGAGCCTTGTACCTAAATGCCTTTTTCCCAAACACTTTCTTAACTAAAGGAGTAAAAAAATAATACGCAGAATGTCTTAAATGATATGGAGAAGAGTATAATATCAAATTCTGACGTAAATAATTAGGATAATTAAAATGAATACATTTGAATATAAATTGCAACCAATGAATACGTCTTCTAATATTGAGTGGAAACCATTTAAGCAAATCATACATAATACAGTGATGTGTATCATAAGAACATCCAATAACAAATCTGCACAACTTATTATAAGCTGTAGTAAGAAGCAAAAGATTAGCTTTGGTTGTATTCTGATAAACTACATCCGCATAATCAAAGAAAGGTAATATAAGTTGCAGAGCAAGTTTTTTTCGAACATTAAAAGAAAAACATTTTTTTGATCGATACAATACACTGATTCCAAAATTTACCTTACGAAGTATACAATCAATATGAGGTTTAAAAGAAAGTTCAGGATCCAGCCATACACCCAAATATTTTATTTGATCCGCTCTATGCAGGTATGTACCATCATTACATATTAAATTTAAATTATTAGATTTTAATTTGATCATACGCTTTGTACCAAAGATCATGGTTTGAGATTTACCTTTATTCAAGAGTAAATTATTAGAATAGAGCCACTCTTGTAAAGCATTAAAATCTGATTGAAGCATATTTTGAATTTGGGTTAAATGAGGATTTGAAACATAAATAACAGTGTCGTCTGCATACAAATGAACAGAACAATGCGAAAGAATTAGGGGAAGATCATTAATAAAAATAGAAAAGAGAAGAGGACCCAGTACTGAGCCCTGTGGTACCCCTCTTTCATGAATAAATAAATCAGATAGTTTCCCTTGAACAACCACACATTGTTTTCTGTTATGTAAATAAGAATTAAACCATAATAAAGAATTTTTAGAAAAACCAACTGCATACAATTTATCCAATAATAAGTAATGATCAACTAGATCAAAGGCTTTCTTAAGGTCAATAAATATGGCCCCTATAAGATCACCACTATCTAATGCAGAATATATATCATTAGTCAACTTTAGAAGAGCACTAGTTGTTGAGTATTTTGGCCTAAATCCAGATTGAAACGGTGATAAAATATTATTATTTTCAAGATACATTGATATTTGGTTATATATTAACTTTTCAAATACTTTAACAATAACTGAAATTATTGAAATTGGTCTATAATTTTGAGGGTCAATAATATCACCTCCTTTATAAATTGGAGTAATACGGGAATGCTTCCAAATAGCTGGTAACTCACAAGATTGCAATGACATATTGAAAAGATCAGCCAGTGGGTACATAAGAATATGAGAGGCAAGTTTGACATATCTGGGCTCGATTCCATCAGGTCCAGCACCACTAGTAGAACTAAGTTGCTCAATAACCTTTAAGACCTCTATAGGTTTTATTTTGTTAAAAGTAAAAGTACTATCAGATAAAGTGAATTTATCGAACCTATTCATAGAAGAGTAATTAGATGTTGGATTAGAGCAAACCGTAGAAAAAAAATTACCAAATACTTGGGCAATAGAAAGAGAATCATAGACAATTGTGTTTTCACCTTTTATCTGCTTAATAATGCATTTATCTGAGGTATTTAATAAATCTTTTATATTATTCCAAAATTGTTTAGGATTTTTAAAGTTATTAGATAAGCAATCTTTATAATAATTAGACTTAGCATTACGAGTCATAGTTTTTGATAAGTTTCTTAAGCTCCTATAAGATTCCCAATCTTTATTTGTTCTTGTCTCACGAAACGTAGCCCAGGCCTTGTCTCTCTGTCTAAAAAAAACTATAATTTCTGCATTTATCCAGGGTAGATGTTTTCCCTTGACTTTTACTATTTTCCAAGGAGCATGTTTATCCAGTACCTGAGTAAACTCTGAATATAAAAAATCCCAAGCATCTTGCACATTGGGTATTAACTGATATCTATCCCAATTTATGGAAACTAAATCATTAAGAAATAACTCTAAATTTATTCTCTTATGTGTCAATGGTCAAGGTTTATTTTAAATTTTTTATCAAGTGTACAGTTTCATTTTTTGCATCTTGAAAAAAATATTTCGGAGTCCTGTAGCCCTCTGTGTTATGTTTGTTTAACTTCTCTGTTTGGGAGATAAATTATCATTTAAATCTGCTTTATTAATGCTTTACAATGTATAAATAGTCCTCACTTTAGATGAGCTCACACAAATAGATGACTGGCAACTGCTACATGTTTTATGACTACCTGACTTAATCATCAATTACAGCAGGAATATGTTAATAAAGCATTTATTAAAACTGAACAATTATTATCATGTGTCTAAATAATATTTATAAATGTACATTTAAATAGTTTATTAATAATTTACTTACACTTTCTATGATTATGTATCATAAAATTGTTGGCAACAATTGACATTAAGGTCATTAAAATATATATTTTTAAATAGTTATAGATCATAAAAGTATTGGCGGCAATTTACATTAAGGTATCTCTGGTTAACATTAGTTAATGCATTGGGCGGGGGGGGGGGGGGGTAGTTTTTAGCTACAGTCACCAAACTCAGTATATAATATATATATATATATTGCTCTCATCAAGCCGGACAACTTTCTAATTTACACTCATTAGCTACGACCAATAGGAAGCCGGCTATTTTTATTTGAAGAAGAAAATGCTGTGACGTATTGCATACTGAGTAAAAAAAAGATAGCATTAATTTTCATATATCTTTAAAGTGAAGTTTCCAAACTCTTCAAAACCTTATATTTACAGAGAAAGAGTCATTCTGAGGAAACATGCTTAGTTAAAAAAAATTATCATGCTCAGGGACCACAACTAAAAATTTAAAATATCACTGTTAATATGTTAAATGTGAATACTGTAATACCAAGGATGACCACAAAATAGAAGCATAACCTTAAACCTGAAGAACTACATGATCTCTTTCTATGTTTTTCAAACAATGCATTTAATCAGTTTAAATGTTCTGCACGGTCAATATACTTTTACATAATTATAGTAGAGACTTATTGTAGAGCCAATAGAGAATTAAAAACGTTTATATAATATAATATAAATCATTAAGTTTGATATAATGCTTCCCTCTCAATGATAGGATAAGGCATATTTTAAACCTGACCCTTTACTGCTCAGTTCAATTAATTAGAATAAGAAACAAATACTTGGAATAGGCTATTATGTATTTTATGGTAATATATTTTATATAATCATTTCACAAGTGCTTATAGATTATTAAAATATATTTAAAAAAATGGTTACAGATCAGAAAATTAGTTGGTAAAAATAATGCATTTTCTTAGGTTGACATTAATTAATGAATTAACTAACAATGAACAATATATTTTTACAGCATTTATTAATCTTTTTAATGTTAGTTAGTAAAAATAGTCATGTTCATATTAATTCACAGTACGTAAACTACATAAACTAAGTATGAACAATATATTTTTACTTTATTTATTTGTGTTAGTAAAAATTAATCATGTTAGTTCATGGAAAAGTAAATTGTTAAAAAATGCTTATAAATCAATAAAAGATTTGGTAACACTATAATAATGTCTCATTTGTTAACATTAGTAAATGCGTTAGCTAACGTGAACTAACAATGAAAAATATATTTTCATAGCATTTATTAATGTTTGTTGATGTTAATCAAAATGTTCAAGTTAATTCACAGTGCATTAACTAATGTTAACAGATAAAACTTTAAATGTTAATAATGTTTAAGTTTAGATTATTAACTAACATTAATAGATGCTTTATAAGTATTGTTCATGTTAATTAATACAGTTAATGTTAATAACTGAAACCTTTTCGAAAGTGTTACTAAAGTTTTATATGCTGTTCTGTGTGTGTATGTTTTGCACCGACTTGATGGTTTGGATTAACCCTTTAATTTCCGTGTCCCTTAAAACCAGACTGCTAGAGGGTTACTGTAAATGCATGTGCCCGCTGGGTACCACTTTCCTGATGCCACCGGGGTGGCTTTTGCATCGGCTTGGGCCCGCCATCGCTGCTTGCAGCTATATTTTATTTCTTATAGCTGCACAACAAAAAAAACAAGCCACGCAGTTGCAGAGAGAGCTAACGTCCCAGCAAAGCCTTTTCCACAAAGCCAAAAAGTATGCTGGTGTTGAAGCGAGTTATGTGGTGAGTGAGATGATCGCTAAAGCGGGAACGCCATTCAATGAAGGGCAGATTATAAAGGATTGCATGTTGAAGGTCGCTGATATTCTATGTCCAGAAAAGAAGAACATGTTCAACAATCTCTCTCTATCAGCAAATACAGTGGCAGAGCGGATTACCGAGTTATCGAGTGACATTTATGATCAGCTACGCGGGAAAGCTAGAGATTTCCCTGCATACTCCGTAGCACTTGACGAAAGTACAGACAAAACTGACACTGCTCAGCTAGCTATTTTCATCAGAGGTATTAATGAACAGTTTGAAGTGACGGAAGAATTGCTGAGTTTGTGTCCAATGCACGGCCGTACAACAGCCAAAGATATATTTCAGCAGCTGTGCGACGCAATTGAACACACGGGTTTGCCGTGGAGCAGAGTAGTAGGCATTACCACTGATGGCGCTCTGTCTATTACAGGTAAAAAAAATGGACTGCTAGAGCTGGTACAAAGAAAGTTGGATGAGGAAAATGCAGATCCAGTAGTTGTTCTGCACTGCATTATACACCAGCAGGCACTGTGCAGCAAATTGTTGAAATATGAACACGTCATGTCTGTTTTCCTAAAATGCATCAATTACATCAGGTCAAGGAGTTTACAGCACTGCCAGTTTTGAGCCTTTTTAGAAGAAATTGAGGCAACTTTACTTGTGATGTACTTTACTTTACTGAGGTGCACTGGCTCAGCAGGGGAAAGGTCTTGAAGAGATTTTTTGATTTAAGAACAGAGGTGAAGAGATTCATGGAAGATGGCAGCATGGATGTTCCTGAATTTGATGATCCTAAATGGGTCATGGACCTTGCATTCCTAGTGGATATTACACAGGAGCTAAATCGGTTAATGTGCCTTTTTGGAAGCACATACCTGTGTGAGTAACTTTTCTCAACTATGAACTTCAATAAATGCAAGTTTAGGTCCAGGCTTAGTGATGCTCATCTTGAAGCTATACTCAGGGTTTCAACTGTGAACTCCATCAGGGCAAACGTGGCTCAGTTTTGTGAGCAAAAGCGCTGCCAAGTGTTTGGCAAAAAATAGAATAGTTTGCAAATGTATTCAGGGATCGCAGTTAGTTGTTAAGTGTAAGGTTCAGCACAGTTTTGATAAGTTACTTAAGGTAAAAATAAAAAGTAGTAAAAATTATACAAAATTAAATAACAGTGCACCGTTGTTTAGATTTTTGTTAAGCATGACACAAATATTTTAGTAATGTAATTTACAAGAAATGTGAGCTAACATCTCAGCTATTAAAGTAAATTTCCAGAACTTTTGTTTTTTCTTCTTGTGCTTCAATGTTACAATGGCCCTCCTATGAGATGTCAGTCACAACAATGGCCCCCAGCCAATTTGAGTTTGAGACCCCTGCTTTACAGTATCCCAGTTAAATCACAGGTGACCTATCTTGGTATGTCTATATGTAAGGATGGTAAAGCCAGATGCAGATTAAACTTTTGACCCAGTTATTAGAAAAGCTAAAAGGAAATTTAATTTATGGTATCAGAGAGATTTATCGTTAAGAGGCCGAACCCTTATCGCTAAAGCTGAGGGTATTTCAAGAATGACTTACTCCGCTTTTTCTTTAAACCTGTATGTGCAGACATTGATAGAATATCATTTGACTTTCTGTGGAAACATAGAAACATTGTCTTAAAACTGTATGTAGATAAACCTGAATGTGCAGACATTCATAGAATATAATTTGACTTTCTGTGGAAACAATAGAAAAATTGTCTTTGAACAAGTCCGTTAGCATCTTAGCCGTTTTCAGAGGCTAACTTCATAGACTACTCTTTTTGAAAGTTTGGGATTTAATCATGTCTTTATGTGTAGATGAGAGGTTTTGACAGTTCTGTAAAAGTTTTGCTGGCAATTCTTCAGTGGGTGATTGGAAATAGGCTCATTAATCAACCTAAACATATAACGTTAGCCTACACTGTACCGTTAATCGGTGACGTCATAAATCAGCGGGACAATTAACTAAATCAAGTTCAAACGTATTTTGAGCTCGTGGTAAACAAATATTGATTAAAACACTGTTCTGTGATTTCAGAAAAAAAAACACGGCAACATGGGAGGCTCTAAGATTCCACAATTTCTGAAGGGAGCCGCAGACGGAGAAGTAATAAACACAAGTGAAGCTTCTTAAAATTTTAAATGGCTAGTTCACCCAAAAATTAAAATTAGCCAAAGATTTACTCACCGTCAAGGCATCCTAGGCATGCCTGAAATTCCCTTTTCAAACTAACACATTCAGAGTTATATATGACATTGTCCTGTCTGTTCCAATCTGTATAATTGCAGTGAATGGTGCCCCTGTTTCTGAATCTGAAATAAAACATACTCCACACGGATCCGGGGTGTTAATAAAGGAATTCTGAAGCGAAACGATGCGATAGTTTAAGAAAAATGTTGATGCTTCAAACTTTATAAACTGGAGTAGGGGGAGCCTGCAGACCTGGAGCAAGGCAGATCTACGGCCCAGACACTTTTACGCCCCAGGCAGTTTTACGCCCCTGTTGTTCCTGATGCGTCCAGTAGGGGGAGAATAATATATGGCGAAATAACATCATTCAAATCAACGCACAGCACTTACTCATTAATACACGTCCCATTCATAGATGTTGACTTTTTTTTGTTAAATGTAAATGCTACATTAAAATAACAGATAGATTGTGTAATGATGCACTAATGACATACATTATAGATATGATTTTCATTGTTGGTATTCATACATAACCCACAAAAGACAAATTAATTTCAATTTAGTTTAATGTTATTGTGAATTGAAAAATGAATACGCATAGTTGGATCAGCTGGACAATGTAATGATGTGATCAACTGTAACGTAGTTACCATAGGTTTTCATATAGATTGTGTGATAAAGTTACATTCAGATAATAACCAAATTTATCCCATCAGACATACAGTGTAATGATATGGGCCATTGATAAGACAAAAGTTGTATTCACTACTGGGAGTCATACAGCTACAGAAATTTATTTAGACAGACAGAATTCACCCCTTTCTAAAAATCCAAGCCATCTGAGAAGAAAAAGAGAACTTTGTTGTGAACAACTATTTTTTATCAACACTATTTATTAATGACACACAGCGATGACCCTAGCTAATCTTCTTTACGTGTTGTTCTATCCTGTCAAAATGCTCCCTCTCACTGATAAAACAAATAATAATAATAATTTGGACAGTTCTAAAGAAAATGGTTAATTGTAAATAATGTCAGAATGACATGTTTGATCATGTTTCATTTATATTATCCCTGTAATATGAATATGAACAGGCTGCACTAATACATTTAAATATTTTAATTACATTTTAGTTTTCTGAATATAGTTTATCAAGATTAGAAATGGGGGTATTGTCATGTTGAACTTTTACAAAATTTTGGAACATTTACATTTCCTTATGTAGATACAATGCTAGAGAAACCACACACATTTGTGAGGTGCAAGTTAAAAATAGCATATGAAGAAAGAGTATAAATGCTCACTCACTTAAGTATGTTTATTAATTCCAACATTTCGCAGGGAAGCAGCCTTTGTCAATATACAGCTTACTAGAAAATGGAGAGCATCACAAATATAATCAACAATTAATCACAGAACAACATCACAATTAACATAATTACCCAGCAAACAATTACAATAATCGCTTAACTTTATATGAATAAAACAAGATACACCATAAATAATTGAGCACCAAAAATCACAAACATGATAAAAACCATATTAAGTACAAATAAACTTTAATTAGATATTAGATAATCTAATTTATAAGAAACAACTCAAATCAAATAATTTTTTTACATTCAAACCATATGGGACCAAAGTTTTTAATGTGGGATTTATCATGTTTGTGATTGTTGGTGGTCAATTATTGATAGTGAATAATTCGTTTTCTTAATATAAAATGAATTTGCTTCAGACTCTACCCCATAGTTAATATAAAATTAAGAAATAGTATTTTAGTTGTTTGCTGTAATAAAAATACATGTGTGCAGTTAAATTCTCCTTTTTTACATACATGCCTATTATAAATCAGTCATTTGTATGTTCATACATATCCAACATGTACTATAATGTTGCTGCAAAATCCATGTGCAGTGTGAAAAGAGTAAACGGTTAGAAGAATATCTTACCAGAAAAAGCCATCTCATGCAAGCTAGACAGAAAACTAAAAATGTACAACAAACAATTAAATAAGTAAGACAGAGGGAGGAAGCCTACATAGAATATGAGGCAAGCTTTCACGTGGTTAGGTCAAATTGAGCCAGACAAACCATCAACCTGACCATCAATATTGTCTTTGCATATAAATTATAAAGATGTTTCTTGACATATTGAAATGAATTGATTGCGACCTTTGGCTAATCACTTATAAATTATACTTGTTGCATGGTTGCTGAACAACAATAACTTTAACGAGTATTTAACATACCTCTTTTTCGTCTTGTTTCTAGATTTGATTTAGGTTTGATTCAGTTCTGATGGCTCATAATAGTCAAGTCACCTTTATTTATATAGCGCTTTTAACAATACAAATTGTAACAAAGCACTGCACAGTATCAAAATAGGCAAATTGTGTCAATAATGTAAAATGACAGGATTTAACATTTTCAGCTGAATGCATTTCATTATTGAATTTAGTGATGGCATTGTCCAGCTCAGTTCAGTTTAAATAATATCTGTGCAATCAAGTCGATGATATTGCTGGAAATGAAGATTCCCCAACTAAGCAAGCCAGAGGCGACAGCGGCAAGGAACGAAAACTCCATCGGTGACAGAATGGAGAAAAAACCTTGGGAGAAACCAGGCTCAGTCGGGGGGCCAGTTCCCCTCCGGCCAGACGAACCAGTAGTTTGTTCCAACTGCAGCAAAGTCAGAGTGTAAGTGGTCCACTGGTTCCAGGGTCTTTTCCCGATGGATGTCTAGGTGACGAGTTCCTCACTGGAGATCTGTCTCTGGGGCTCATCTATGTGTCCTAGACTCCGCTGACGTTCAGGGCTGTAGAGGTTGTCTCTAGGTGCTGATCCTCCATTTATGGCAGACTTTGGTTAAGTCAGTATAATCGCTGATGGTTGGCTTCCTCTGAGGTCCTCCGAGGGGTTGTCATCGTCTCTTTTCAGGTGTTCGGTCATCTCAGATCGTTTAAGGGTTGGATCCAGACTGGAGCTTGTGTAATTCCTAGCTACAGAAACATATAAACAATAAGACAATTAGCGTAGCAGTTGTTCCATCCAGGAATAACCCTGGATGAAATTATCAGTATAATCCAAGCTAAAGTATAATAATGTGCATTTGTTCAGATAGACTGGCAGTACAAGATTGTGAGATGCATTATATGAATGCTTGGCTAAAGAGATGTGTCTTTAATCTAGATTTAAACAGAGAGAGTGTGTCTGAACCCCAAACGTTATCAGGAAGGCTATTCCAGAGTTTAGGAGCCAGATATGAAAAAGTTCTACCTCCTTTAGTGGACTTTGCTATCCTAGGTACTACCAAGAGTCCAGAGTTTTGTGACCTTAGGGAACGGGTTGGATTGTAGCGTGATAGAAGATTAGTTAGGTACGCAGGAGCTAAATCATTTAGGGCCTTATAGGCAAGTAATAATATTTTGTAACTGATACGAAACTTAATAGGTAGCCAGTGCAGAGACTGTAAAATTGGAGTAATATGATCATATTTTCTTGACCTGGTAAGGACTCTAGCCGCAGCATTTTGTACTATTTGTAGCTTGTTTATAGGCCTTTTTCACGCTTCCGGGATTTCAAATGCGGAAGAACCGTTAGTTGTGTAAAGCGATTTCCGGTCAAAACAACAATGGCTGAAGCAACATTGAGGTGTCACTGTAGCGTCCCTCATTGCTCAAACAATAAGAAGCGACAACCATATTTAAGTTTTCACGCATTCCCCAGCTTTGAATATGACACAAATAAGTGGGTGCATGCTATTCGACGCGATCAATCTCCTTCGTTTATGATCCTCAGAGGTAGTACTTTTGTTTGTAGCCGGCACTTCACTGACGCTGATTACACTTCCGCTACCGGTCGAAAACGTCTCAGAAAAGGGGCCGTTCCGTCCCGATTTCTTTGGAACAACTGGGGAGAAACATCACGAGAGTCGGTGTACGAAAGAGTTAGAGCTCGACACGGACTTGACGCTTGTCCCATCCTTTCCTCTGACGATGATCAAGAAGACGACGGCGACATCGTTCCTGAGGTAACAGCTGGAGCAGCAGACCATGACTATGCAGTCACTCCTCTTCCAGGTATATTGTTTGCATTCCTGAAAGCACAAAGTATGAAGCACATTTTCCTTTAAGCTTTATTAAAAATATATTACTTTATAATAATAATTTTTGTTAAATCCTTTCACTTTATTCATGACATAATTTAACATCCAAGAAAGAAAACTAAATAATAATATACCATGTCACACAACTTTGCACATTTCTATGTAGACATATCAAGCTGAATGTCATTTATAAGCATTGTTAAAATAATGCTGTTGCTGTTTAAATGAGTAATAATTGTTTTTTCATTCTTTTAATCTATTACTTTTTGTGAATCTAGGTGCACAGGATGCAGCAGCTGCACGTATACAAGAATTGGAAGCTGAAGTCAGAAGACTGGAAACTGAGGTCATGCAGCTGAGAATAGGCCACTCTCTGTCACAGTTTCAGAGATTTTGCGCTTCAGATGAAGACGTACGTTTCTACACCAGGTTTCCATCTGAAGAGGTCTTCCAAGCATTCTGGAAAGCGATTGAGCCCTCTGCGTCCATGTTGATCTACTGGTCTAAAGCCCAGAAGAAGGGACAGACAGCTGGAATGGAAGCCTTTCAAAGTCATCACCGCAGCTTGCCACTGATTGATGAGTTTTTCTTATACTGCTGTCGTGTTTCTGCAGGACTGAAAGAGAAAATGTTAGCTGACATTTTCAAAGTTAGTCTCTCCACTGTCAGCCGCATCATCATAACGTGGGCTAATTATCTTTACCTTATCCTTGGATCTTTACCAATATGGATGAGCAGACAGGACGTGAATTCCACCATGCCTGAGAAGTTTAGGCAGTTTTGTCCAGAGGTGAGGGTCATCATTGATTGCACAGAGATAAGGTGCCAGAATCCATCTTCGCTTACGCTCCAGTCTGAGGTGTTTTCTTCATACAAGAATAGCACCACCTTCAAGGGGTTGATTGGTGTTGCCCCATGTGGAGCAGTTACATTTGTATCCAACTTGTTCACAGGTTCCATCTCCGATCAAGAGCTGACAAAACTGTCAGGGATTCTTGACTTGTTGGAGCCAGGGGATGCTTGCATGGCTGACAAAGGATTCACCATCAAAAGCATGCTGGCAGAGCGAGGGGCCAAACTCATCATGCCACCATTTAAAACAGCAGCTCAGTTCAGCAAAGAAGATGCAGAGAGAACACAAGCCATAGCACGCCTTCAATTCTTGTTGAGAGAGCCATCAGAAGAGTGAAAGAGTTTCACATCTGGGACACCACTGTGCCTTTGACCATGTCTGGAACAGTTAACCAGCTGTGGACTAACTGCTGCCTGATGAGTAATTTTCAGTGGCCGCTTGATGTTAAAGGTCACAAATCGGCAAGTGCATCATAGCCAGATAATTTTAAAGTGTGGCTTTAATGTAATATATCTTTATCTGTTGTGTGTTTTGTATTATAAAACGGATAGTTCCGGTCCTTGATTCTGATTGGTTGAGCCGCGTTCGAAGCTGTTGTAAATTACACTACAAACCTACACCTTTGTTTACTTTGTGTGTTGCTTGGCACTTTGTTGGAACCACAACTGTTTCCGAGGAGCTACATTGTTAGGTGGAAGAATACTGTTTTTATTAATATGATTACACTTTATTTGCTCCGTTTTATTTTGTGAAACCTTACTACGTATATGGAATAACTGTTTTATAAAAGCTTTTTATATAAATAATTTATAACAGCTAATGGGGTTTGCTTTGTATCGTGCCTAACAATGCCCCTTAGCTGTTAGAAATACACTGTAAACCACGGCTTCACGGGGCTTATTGCTTTATAATATTTTTTACTTTGTACAGTTTAATATGTAAATAGTTGTTATGAATTGTTGAACACGTGTAACAGTTGCATTTTCATAAACAATTTATTGAAAATAGACAGTATGTTAAGGTAAAATATATATAAATTGCATTTATATATAATGTATGGCAGGTGTATATATATATATATATGATATAATGCATATGATACAAATCTTGAAATCATTAAAACAATACATTGAATAAAATAACTATACAAACAATTACAGACTCAGTTATTTTAACAGTATTAACATTTTATATATTTACACAATGCATGAGTCCAATTAAGCCTATTAGAGCCCACCCTTAAGATATTCATCCATGTATGTACAAAAATAGTAAAGGTCCAGGTTCTCTCTCATCTGAGTTATCATGACACTGTCCCTCCACACTCTTTCGACAGTTAAGTCCTCTTTAGTGTCAGTGATGAAGTCACACCAACTGAGTCCAGTTACAGCCAATTGACCTTGAACCTGCCAGTAATATTTGTGGGATTTTTTGAGGGTTGCCTGTCCATTCACAATCTTAATATGCCTAGCCTCAGAAACTGTATGAACATCAGGGCATTTCACCTCAGCAAGTCCAAAACAGGGATCTGCATTAGGGTCATAAACTTTGGCATCAGGACTGGCACCAAGGTAGGGAGCATCCGGGTGTACCACAAAACCACAAGGTGAGACATTAACATTAAACAGATCAGAGTAACGTTCCAGTACCTCAGGTTCCTTGTCAAGGCCTGTTTTCATTGCCTGAGTTTGCTTTGTGCCCTTGAGTATCCGTCTTGCCAGTGCCTGGCCAGATGTCTCCCCTCGCACATGAGAAGCCTCATGAAACCTGCTAGCTGTCACTCTCGGCTTGCGCATTTCCTTCCATAATGGACACTCTGATTGGTCTTGAGTTTGCTCCTCTATTACAGCTGCCAACTCCATTGAGACACTTACGCTCTCCAAATGGAGGAACTGGTGGCAGCTTGGGACGAAGTGCAGACTCCTTGGAAATGCAGCACCATCAATAGGGAGTTTTGGGAACAAAGGAGCATCAGGGTGTTTCACCTTGTTTTTGGTCATGAGAGGAGGGCACTGGTAGGAGAGCACGGAACCTCGGGGCACAGGACCGAATCTGGAGTCCACTAAGGACAGTTCAGAGAAGTCATTAAGCACACTGGAAATCAGAGGTTGGGGAGTGAGTCCTTTTAGAGCTTCTCCAACAGCCAGTACAGCTGGGTCAGGGAGGGGACCTAAAAACAAATAACATGTTTGGAAACACGTTAGGAAAGCAATTCAAGACAAAACTGTAAAATGTTTTGTGTTTGAGAAACATTTTATGAATACATATTATTTTGAGTACTTGAATTGTTTTTTCTGAATATAATATTTTTCATTCACATGAATTAGGTTTCATGCATGTAAATTTGGCTATGCATGTGTGCATAGTGTCTTTTGCATGAATTATTATTGAGACTAATCTTGCTCCATAAACTCCTGCCTCAACAGGAACATTACTCAATCTCTACTAATGAAATTTTTCTTTATTACCCGTGTATGCTCTGTAGAGAGTAGATTTGCATACACTTCTGGAAGAGATCCTCGTTTTTTTCACAAACAACTGATCCGTAGTCTCTGCAGCAATCCCCTGAAAAACAACAATAGAAACTAGGGCTGTGCAATTAATCTAATTCGATTAACATGCGCATCTCGACAGAAAAGCCGGTTTCTTGATTAGCAGTAAATCGCCATCACCTGGTTTCAGATGGAGCGGCAGTTAATACACAGAGCCGTAGTTCACTGACAACTAGGACAAATCGCGTTTGTAATCTCAGACGAATCGCCTTCGATTATGAACGCGATAATTCTAGCTTGTCAGTGAACTACGGCTCTGTGTATTAACTGCTGCTCCATCTGAAAACCGGTGATGGCGATTTACTGCTAATCAAGAAACCGGCTTTACTGTCGAGATGCTCATGTTAATCGAATTAGATTAATTGCACAGCCCTAATAGAAACACTGTAAATATACAATTATCTACCGTTACTTTGCAATACTAGTGTGTAGCTTGGATGTGGTTATGCTACCTGTGTCCTTGGTCTAATGCCATGTTTGCAGCAGTGCGTTTGGATAGCCATATTTGGTGTGTACGAGTCTGCAGATGCATCAGCTGAATTGGAGCCGTTTGGAAAAGCATAGCTACAAGATGATTGCA